>LR812530.1:2386450-2478950 GCA_903798195.1 Danio kyathit | reverse complement strand
GTACAAATATTGAATTCTTTTTAGTCAATTTTGCAGTCGTTTTCTAAATAATGCTGTAGTGGTTGGTAACACTGGTGTAATTTGAACAGGAGTGGACGGGCTCACAATATAGTCTCAACGTTATTTCGGAATAGTATAACTGTGATTTCCTCTTTCTTATTGAGCACCGGTACAGACAGTGCTCACGACTGAACGCATGACCAGTGCTTTCTGCATGTAATGTGAGTGGGACGCTGACAAGGGAGTGCAGATCCAAATGCAGAGTTTATTAGTAGAATGGTTAGGCAAGCAATGGTCAACACAGGAACAAACAGATGTATACTGGCAATCCAGAGTCGTGGTCAATAAACAGGCAGAAGGTTAAAAGGCAGGCAGCAGATAATGTAAACAAACAAACAAAGCGAGGGTGAGAACACAGTAAGGCAAGAAAAACGTGTCGTCAAACAGTATAACAAGAGTCAGCACTGATGTGTGTGTGCGCGCTGTATAAATAATCCATGTAATCAGTCTTAGACAATCCTCCGGCTGTGTGTTTGCAATCAGTCAGGAACTGGTGTGAGTATGTGTGTGTTGCATGACTGGAACTTATAGTCCATATACCGGCAGATTTGTAGTCCTTATAGCGATGTAATACCATGTATACCAGCGATCTGCAAGCTCGCTGGTGATTGTGACACTGCACTTGCTTTTTATTCACACGGTGTGTGCTACATCATCTGCATGAGCGTGAGCTTTACCAACATGGGCGCTTGCGTTAGAAAACAGTCAGTTTACTGTTAGGAAACCCACATCAGGCAAGTCTGATGTATGGGAGTCTTTTTCATGCGTCATAGACAAAAATGGAAAAGAATGACCCTTTGCGCAATGTGATAATACCACAAAGTTTTACCGTTCAGCAGTCACAAAACTGGAAGCTCAGGTTTAAGGCAGCACTCATGTCTCATCACAAAGGGGCAAACAAACCTGGGATTTAGCCTACAATCCTTGCACAACCTACAGTTTTATCTGTTATCTCTCTCTCTTTTGGTAGCACCCAATTTAAATCTAAGATTTTGGAAAGCAGATCTAAATTTAGTGGAAATGGTCAGGTCGGCTAGAAAATTTTTCTAAGCGGGCAAAGGGTGAACAAAGGCTGAATATACAGTGGGTGCGGGCGCATGCGGAATAAAACATTGCGGGAGCGGGACTAAAATATTTGTCTCATGCAGACCTCTAGTTTGATGCTTTGGGCACATTACACATTACATACCTTGACAAAATATGGAAAATGTGATATTTAGTATCAAAATCCAGTTTATCACATTATTATTATTTAATAAACGATGAAAATACCTCAGGAGGAGGATGAAAATCTGACAAAAATTATAACATGTTCTAAAAACTTTTGGATCAACTTATAAATTACTTTATTTTTATGTATGTTTTTTTTATTTATTATGTAAATAAAGCAATACAGATATACATAGGCAGACAGGGTTTCTGCAGATATCATAATGTCAGATTTAAGACTTTGTAGGACCTTTTAAGACCATTAAGTTTTAAATTTAGAGTTGAAGTCAGAATTATTCGCCCACCTTTGATTTTTTTTTCTTTTTTAAATATTTCCCATATGATGTTTAACAGAGTAAGGAAATTTTCACAGTATATCTGAATATATTTTTTCTTCTGGGGAAAGTCTTATTTGTTTTATTTCGGCTAGAATAAAAGCAGTTTTTAATTTTTTAAACACCATTTTAATGTCAAAATTATTAGCCCCTTTAAGTTAATTTTTTTTTTCGATAGTCTACAGAACAAACCATCATTATACAATAACTTGCCTAATTACCCTAACCTGCCTAGTTACCCTAATTAACCTAGTTAAGCCTTTAAATGTCACTTTAAGATGTATAGAAGTGTCTTGAAAAATATCTAGTCAAATATTATTTACTGTCATCATGTCAAAGATAAAATAAATCAGTTATTAGAGATGAGTTATTAAAACTATTATGTTTAGAAATGTGCTGAATAAAATCTTCTTTCCATTAAACAGAAATATATAAATAAACAGGGAAGCTAATAGTTCAGGGGGGCTAATAAATTTGACTTCAACTGTATATCACAATATCAAAAAGACGCGAGAGAAAATGCAAAATCACAAAATTAGTGGAAAAATAAATGTATGTAAATTGAACAGTACTAACGACAGGTTAGATGCCCCACTGAACTACAGAAAAAAAAAATCTTAAGGCTGATTTATACTTTCGCCTGGCACTGCATCGCACACCTCTGCTGACTGCGCGCGCACCTCATGAAACGGACGAGGCTTTTATACTTGCCACGTTATTCTTTAAAACGACAAGGGGCAGTCAAAAGAAACCCACCGTAAAGTCTGACGGATAAACAGAGAAGTAGGTAGTTTCCGGAACTTTCATGTCATTAATATCATTCAATATTTTTAAACGAATTATTTTTATTATTATTATCATTTATTATAATGATTATAAAGATTTAGAACCATTCAAGATTTTTTTTTAATCAAACTTTGATGCAGCCCTCGCTTTGTGTTCATATTTTGTTCTACCTATTAAAGTTAAATATCAATAACAACAGAACATGGGTTGCTCTACAATTCTATTTTTTTAATATGGCAAGAATAAAAGGAAAAAAAACTTAATAAAAATACTGACGTTTTTATTTTGCCCACTCAACAATTCACACATTACTGTCTGGCTAGTTTCTGTCCTCCACTTATAAGCTAAAAAGGCAATAATGGTCCAACATTCCTGACCATTATCACCAATAAAGCCTAGAAAAACAGGGCATCGGTATATTTTAAACTGATAGGTTCAAATATTCCTTTCCAGTTATCAATGACATAATTTGTTACTTAATTTTAGTTTGTAGCTGTTACATTGTATTAAATTCAAAATTGTAATAAATACATTAGTGTAAAACCTATGACTGGTTTAAAAACATATTTCTGTAATATTAAAACCACATGGGTCTCCACTTCGTTTTCCAAACTTTTACAAAAACTTTCCTCCTTTCCCACGGCTGTTGCAATTTCTAGCCAAGAATTGGTCATCTGGTTATCTCTATGATGATCACGCATGGACGGATCATAAAGATGTCTGTACAGTCGTACCTGTTTCAGACAAAATCTCTTCAAAGTGTTTCATATTCAACTCAAATCAAGCGAGGTGCCGCGCGAACTGTTCACCCGAAATCTGTTCACTCCGCCAGCCAAAATCATGTCGCGCGCACCGAAAGCGAACCTCCGCAAACACAGTGATTTGCCGTGCACACTGAGTTCAATACCAGAAAGCTGATTGGCTATTGCATGTTGGTCTCATTTGTAGTTGTAATACCGCAAATTACATTTGGACTAGTGAAATAAAGAACTACAACACCACAAAAACCAAGCAACAACAACAAAAAAGAATTTAAATGAGCATTAGAGGTAGCGATACATGGACATCAGAAAAATAAGACCTGTGCAAAAATATTTAAGACCTAGAAGAGCGAATTTAAGACTTTTTAAGGCCTAAAATTTCGATTTTTACATTTTTAACTTTTTAAGACCCTGCGGAAACCCTGGGAGAACAAAAAATAGTAATGGGGATAAACAATGCAAACACACATTAAACGAAAACACATTTACAAGTACAAATAATATACCGACCTCTAAGCAAAACATTTAATTAATACCTAGTAGGGTTGTCACGTTACTGTAATTCAATAACAATCAGTACTGAAATTTTAAAAAGTCCATTTCCCACAAACTTTTAAGATCTGTTGAGCACGTTCTTAAACGCCGCTGATTTGCCATTGTGTTCACGTACTCAACAGAAATGACGTGATGATTGTGTGATTGGCCGTGAAGGTCATCAGTTCACCGAACTCACCGCTGTTTACGGAGTATAACCACAGATACAGGGACACTGGAGCGTTTTAAAGCTGCGATTCATCAGCGGATCGCTCGTATGTCAGCTTATAGACAAAGCAGCTGATCGACGTGACTTTGAAACACTCCAGTGTCCCTGTATCCGTGGCATTTATACTATATTTCCTGCAACATTTAAAACAAGTAAAACTTATTAAGAAACAAAAAAAGTTGTGTTCTTGTCATTGATTTTTTTTTTAGATTATACAATTAGCAGCCATTATGCTTTTGATATGTATATTGCAAGCCCCTCTGCCCACAGCTGGTTTAGCTTTACAGCCCTTAAGTTTATTTGTTCCAACATTAAAAGTAAAACTCTTTCAAAATGTCCATCTAAACACGAGAGCTCACTTGTGTTTATGGGAGCAATAACACTGTCCAAATGCGAAGCGGGGTTTGCTTATGGAAAGCAGAGGCTTTTGGGACGGCCGGTCAGAATGTGGCAGGACGGTGACAAGCTGCAAAGAGACAGAAAGCAGTTTCTCTCTTTGTTGTGTGTGGGACAAGACCTCTTGGCCTCCGCTAGGAAGTGAGAGATGTGGACGGGACGAGTCCCAGCAACACACAGCAGAGGTGAGAAACGCTTAGGCTTCAGTTGTGTGTTGGTGAGTGTAAACACAGGAAGTTTGCGGTGGAAGAGTGAGAGAGACATACACACACACGTCACGCTCTGTGTAATGAGCGAGATCTTCAGGGAGCAAACACAGCTACAGATTGTTTTGTTCAGAATCACTGATGGAGGCCTCAGATTTAAAGGTGTACTCACTGAGAAAGAAATATGAAATACATGATGCTGCTTTAGCAGGTTTTAAATAATAATAATAAAAATATCACAGTCTTTTATTATTATTATTATTATTATAAATATGCACACGTCAAGTCACCATTTTATACATTAGAGATGTACTGTAAAGTAGCTCTAACAAGTCAATAGATTTATTATACAGCATAATTGTTGGTTGGTTGAACTGTTGGGTGGTTGATTGGCTGATAATCTCTGTTGATCGGTCAGTCGGTCGGTTGGGTGGGTTGATGGTTGGTTTGTTGGTTGGGTTGATGGTTCGTTGGTTGGTTGGTTGGTTGGTTGGGTGGTTGTTGGCTGGCCGGTTGGTTGATTGGTTGGTTGGTTGGTTGGTTGGTTGGTTGGGTGGGTTGATGGTTCGTTGGGTGGTTGGTTTGGTGGTTGGTTGGTTGGCTTGTTGGGTGGTTGGTTGGTTGGTTGGTTGGTTGATTGGTTGATTGATTGGGTGGTTGTTGGCTGGCCGGTTGGTTGATTGGTTGGTTGGATAGTTGGTTGGGCAGTTGGTTGGTTGGTTCGGTGGGTTGATGGTTCGTTGGGTGGTTGGTTTGGCGGTTGGTTGTGTTGGCTTGTTGGTTGGTTGGTTGGTTGGTTGGTTGGTTGGTTGGTTGGTTGGTTGATTGGTTGGTTGGTTGGACGGTTGGTTGGTTGGTTGGGTGGTTGGCTTATTGATTGGTTGGGCGGTTGGTTGGTTAGTTGGATGGATGGTTGGTTGGTTGGTTGGTTGGCTGACCAGTTGAGTGGGTGGTTGGTTGGGCAGTTGGTTGGTTAATTGGATGGGTGGTTGGTTGGTTGGCCAGTTGGTTGGCTGGCTGGGTGGGTTGATTAGTTAGTTGGTTGGGTTGTTGGTTGGTTGGTTGGTTTGTTGGTTGGTTGGTTATTGGTTGGTTGGTTGATTGGTTGGTTGGTTGGTTGGTTGGTTGGTTGGTTGGTTGGTTGGTTGGATGGTTGGTTGGTTGGTTGGTTGGTTCGGTGGGTTGATGGTTCGTTGGGTGGTTGGTTTGGCGGTTGGTTGTGTTGGCTTGTTGGTTGGTTGGTTGGTTGGTTGGTTGGTTGGTTGGTTGGTTGGTTGGTTGGCTGGCTGGTTGGTTGAACGGTTGGTTGGTTGGTTGGGTGGGTGGTTTTGGTTGGTTGGCTTGTTGGGTGGGTGGTTGGCTTATTGATTGGTTGGGCGGTTGGTTGGTTGGTTAGTTGGATGGGTGGTTGGTTGGCTGACCAGTTGAGTGGGTGGTTGGTTAATTGGATGGGTGGGTTGTTGGGTGGTTGGTTGGTTGGTTGGTTGGCTTGTTGGGTGGGTGGTTGGTTGGATGGTTTATTGATTGGTTGGGCGGTTAGTTGGTTAGTTGGATGGGTGGTTGGTTGGTTGGCCGGTTGGTTGGCTGACCGGTTGGGTGGGTGGTTGGTTGGTTGGTTGATTGTTTTGTTGGGTGGTTGCTTGGTTGGTTGGTTGCTTAATTGGTTGGGAGCTTGGTTGGTTGGTCGGCTGCATGATTGGTTGGTTGGGGGAGGGGTCCTTGGTTAATTGGTTGGTTGATTGTTTGGATGACTGAATAGCACGTTGAAAAAATATCCTCAGTAAAAGTGGTGTAACGGGCCATAACTCCATATCAAGGTTTAATAAGACAATGTATCAGGAATTTTATCTTGTTTTAAAATGTATCTAAATACTGAATATTTATATAAATTTTTTTGTTAAAATTCGAATTCAATTTGAATAAAAATAGTAAAATTATGAAGAGTGACGGAATGGGTCATATGACTAAAATCTGTAATCGTTTTTGAAAGCCTTCATTTTCACAGTCCACTCTGCAACATGAAAATTGTGTTTCCAAATGTATACACCATAGACAGGGTTTTTCTGTTTCCTAAAGACACTGTCTTAGTGTGGACGGAAGGCTGAAACGGAGAGGAAAAATATGTTTTAAAACTAAAACGTATTAGTGTGTACATGGCCTAAAATTATAATTGAATCAGGTGAATCCATTCTCTCGTTTAACTAATGTGGACCTTTTTTATCTTTACTTTCTATGTAAATATACACCAACACAAGTCAATAGATGTTTATGTATAAATCCCCCTGTCACACCCTAACAGTTTGTTGACCCTTTTTTTCCACACAATTCAAGAATCCTAATAATCACATGATACAAACAAACATAATTCACTATAGGCTGCATAGAGTTCTGCGAACTTTTGAATGTACTCCATCTACACTTACTGTATGATTTACGTTATTATTTCGGTGCCACGCGGTCTGGAAAATGTACACAACTGTCACTTTTAAATCAAAATATCTGATGATAACAAATGCAACACTGACTTTTAGGATGCAGTGTAACAAATCTACATAGAAAGGGGGCATGTTTGCACTCAAAATAATGAGAATGAGCTAATATAAATATGCAGAGTGCTGCGCTGTATCACATATCAGTGTGTGAGTGCATTTAGCCCTCAGTCTCCAAAAACTGTAAACTAATCAGAGTGTAACTGCATCTCAATAAAGCAACAGTCATGAAAACAGGAGACGCGTATGCTGGAAATGACCTGGACAACATTATGCTGTCAGTGCACAATGTGTTTGTGTCCAGGGTGTGTGTGTGTGTGTCTATGTTTAAGTGTTGTTGGAGTGTGTGTATGGATGAATGTTGTTGGAGTGTGTGTATTTTCATGAAGTGTCCATGTCTTTGTGTGCTTCCATGTACGTGTGCGTGTGTGTCTCAAGGATGTGTATGTATGTTTGAGTGTAGTTGGAATGGATGTTTCTCGAGGTTGTGTGTATGTATGTTTGAGTGTGTATTTGTTCATGTTGTGTGTGTATGTATGTTTGAGTGTAGTTGTAGGGAGAGTGTATGTGTCTCGAGGTTGTGTGTATGTATGTTTGAGCGTGTATTTGTTCATGTTGTGTGTGTGTATGTATGTTTGAGTGTGTATTTGTTCATGTTGTGTGTGTATGTATGTTTGAGTGTAGTTGGAGTGAGAGTGGATGTGTCTCGAGGTTGTGTGTATGTATGTTTGAGTGTGTATTTGTTCATGTTGTGTGTGTGTATGTATGTTTGAGTGTGTATTTGTTCATGTTGTGTGTGTATGTATGTTTGAGTGTAGTTGGAGTGAGAGTGGATGTGTCTCGAGGTTGTGTGTATGTATGTTTGAGTGTGTATTTGTTCATGTTGTGTGTGTGTATGTATGTTTGAGTGTGTATTTGTTCATGTTGTGTGTGTATGTATGTTTGAGTGTAGTTGGAGTGAGAGTGGATGTGTCTTGAGGTTGTGTGTATGTATGTTTGAGTGTGTATTTGTTCATGTTGTGTGTGTGTATGTATGTTTGAGTGTGTATTTGTTCATGTTGTGTGTGTATGTATGTTTGAGTGTAGTTGGAGTGAGAGTGGATGTGTCTCGAGGTTGTGTGTATGTATGTTTGAGTGTGTATTTGTTCATGTTGTGTGTGTGTATGTATGTTTGAGTGTGTATTTGTTCATGTTGTGTGTGTATGTATGTTTGAGTGTAGTTGGAGTGAGAGTGGATGTGTCTCGAGGTTGTGTGTATGTATGTTTGAGTGTGTATTTGTTCATGTTGTGTGTGTATGTATGTTTGAGTGTGTATTTGTTCAAGTTGTGTGTGTATGAATGTTTGAGTGTGTATTTGTTCATGTTGTGTGTGTGTATGTATGTTTGAGTGTGTATTTGTTCATGTTGTGTGTGTATGAATGTTTGAGTGTGTATTTGTTCATGTTGTGTGTGTGTATGTATGTTTGAGTGTGTATTTGTTCATGTTGTGTGTGTATGAATGTTTGAGTGTGTATTTGTTCATGTTGTGTGTGTGTATGTATGTTTGAGTGTGTATTTGTTCATGTTGTGTGTGTATGAATCTTTGAGTGTGTATTTGTTCATGTTGTGTGTGTATGTATGTTTGAGTGTAGTTGTAGGGAGAGTGTATGTGTCTCAAGGTTGTGTGTATGTATGTTTGAGTGTGTATTTGTTCATGTTGTGTGTGTATGTATGTTTGAGTGTAGTTGGAGTGAGAGTGGATGTGTCTTGAGGTTGTGTGTATGTATGTTTGAGTGTGTATTTGTTCATGTTGTGTGTGTGTATGTATGTTTGAGTGTGTATTTGTTCATGTTGTGTGTGTATGTATGTTTGAGTGTAGTTGGAGTGAGAGTGGATGTGTCTCGAGGTTGTGTGTATGTATGTTTGAGTGTGTATTTGTTCATGTTGTGTGTGTGTATGTATGTTTGAGTGTGTATTTGTTCATGTTGTGTGTGTATGTATGTTTGAGTGTAGTTGGAGTGAGAGTGGATGTGTCTCGAGGTTGTGTGTATGTATGTTTGAGTGTGTATTTGTTCATGTTGTGTGTGTATGTATGTTTGAGTGTGTATTTGTTCAAGTTGTGTGTGTATGAATGTTTGAGTGTGTATTTGTTCATGTTGTGTGTGTGTATGTATGTTTGAGTGTGTATTTGTTCATGTTGTGTGTGTATGAATGTTTGAGTGTGTATTTGTTCATGTTGTGTGTGTGTATGTATGTTTGAGTGTGTATTTGTTCATGTTGTGTGTGTATGAATGTTTGAGTGTGTATTTGTTCATGTTGTGTGTGTGTATGTATGTTTGAGTGTGTATTTGTTCATGTTGTGTGTATGAATGTTTGAGTGTGTATTTGTTCATGTTGTGTGTGTATGTATGTTTGAGTGTAGTTGTAGGGAGAGTGTATGTGTCTCGAGGTTGTGTGTATGTATGTTTGAGTGTGTATTTGTTCATGTTGTGTGTGTATGTATGTTTGAGTGTAGTTGTAGTGAGTGTATGTGTCTCAAGGTTGTGTGTATGTACGTTCGAGTGTGTGTGTCTAGGTTGTGTGTGTGTATGTATGTTTGAGTGTAGGTGGAGTGCGTATGTATGCGAGTGTGTTGTTAGTTGAAGTGTGTTTTCATAAACATGCTTGTGTGTGATGTTGAAATGTGTTTGTGCGTTGCTGTGTGCATGTTTTTGTGTAGTTGGAGTGTGTGTTTAGAGGTTGAAGTGTGCATGCGTGTGCTTGCGAGTGTGTTTTCAGAAATATGTTTATGTGTGTTTGTATTTGTATGCGTGTGTGTTTGTGAGTGGTGTGTGTATGTGTTGCTGTATGGTTGGACTGTGTGTGTGAGTGAGGTTGAAGTGTGAGTGTGTGTTTGTGTCTGATTGTGTGTGTATATGTGTTTTGTGTAGTGTGTGTGTATGTGCATGATTGTGTGTTGTTTTTTGTGTAGTTTGACTGTGTGTGTCGAGGTTGGAGTGTGTATATTTGTCTGTGAGTGTGTGTTAGTGGAGAGCTGTGTATATATTTTTGTGTAGTTGGTGTGTGTGTGTGTATCTGTCAAGGTTTGAGTGTGTTTTCATGAATGTGCTTGTGTGTGCTTTTGTGTAATGTATTTGTGTGTGTGTGGTCCTGATATTAATCATGCAGTTGTGACCAAATGTCCCCACAAGTATAGCAATACCAGTCATTTTGACCTTGTGGGGACATTTTTTGGTCCCCATAAGGAAAACAGCTCATTCATCACAGGATATACAGTCTGTACAGTATAAAAACCATTACGTCTATGAGAAGTCCCCATAAAACATGCAAACCCAGCACGTCTTTCTGTGTGTGTTCATGCACGTACCTTAAACGTGTGATTGGAGTGTGTTGTCATGAATGTGTGTCTGTAAGATTAGAGTATGTTGTCATAAATGTGTGTGTGTGTGTGTGAGAGAGATTGGAGTGTGTGTTCATGTCTTCAGTGAGTGATGATGCTCTTCATAACGCGTCTGACAGCAGATCACAGGCCGATGTTTGCTGGAGAATAAACAGAGCTGTTCTTCTAATGACTCTCCAGTGAGGGATTCTGGGCCGTGGGAGGAAACGTCAGAAGAAGTTGTAATGAGTGGACATCTGTCTCCTCCGTATATTGGGGAGTCTGACGGCCGAATGTAAAAAGCGCAGATTTAGGAGAGCCAGTTCGAGAGCTTCAGTCAGAGTTGTCAGTTTGATAAAGGTATTCCTTCTGTTGTATTTCCCGCCGGTCCTGAATGTCTGGATGCTGAGTAAGAGAAAGTGGAGTCTGCTGAGACCTACTGAGCATTAAAGGATTAGTTCACCCAAAAAATGGAAATGCGGACATTATTCACAATATGTCGTTAGAAACGTGTGATTTTTTTTTTCTTTCTTTTGTGGAACTCTAAAGAGAACGTTGTTTGATGATGTGCTGTTTGCACTTTTACATGAAATTGTAATAAATGGAGACAGAAACATTTAGGGCCCTATCATACACCCGGCGCAAGGCGCAACGCAATTGTTGTTTGCTAGTTTCAGCTGGACGCAAGAGTCATTTTGACGTTTTGCACCAGGCTGTTTAAATAGCAAATGCATTTGCGCTCATATGTGCACCCATAGGCATTCTGGTCTAAAAATGTAATGTAATGTAATGTGTATTTATATAGCGCATTTATTGTGTATGGCCATACACCCAAAGCGCTTCACAATCATGAGGGGAGTCTCTCCACACCACCACCAGTGTGTAGCATCCACTTGGATGATGCGACGGCAGCCACAGGACAACGGCGCCAGTGCGCTCACCACACACCAGCTATTGGTGGAGTGAAGAGACAGTGATAGAGCCAATTCAGTGGATGGGGATGATTAGGAGGCCATGATGGGTAAGGGCCGATTGAGGGACTTTGGCCAGGACACCGGGGTTACACCCCTACTCTTTACGAGAAGTGCTATGGGATTTTTAATGACCACAGAGAGTCAGGACCTCGGTTTAACGTCTCATCCGAAAGACGGCACCCACTGACAGTATAGTGTCCCCTTCACTTTTTTACTGGGGCATTAGGACTCACACAGACCACAGGTTGAGCGTCCCCTGCTTGCCTCTCTAACACCACTTCCAACAGCAACCTAGTTTTTCCCATGTGGTCTCCCATCCAGGTACTGACCAGGCTCAGCCCTACTTAGCTTCAGTGAGTAACCGGTCTTGGGCTGCAGGGTGATATGGCTGTGTAAAAAGGAGGTGCGTTGAGGCAGCCTGATCTCACGAGGAAACGTAAGTATTTTACGTTTTGTCAGTTTAGTGGCTAATTCGTACGAATTCGTACGAGTTTAGTCGTACGAAAATGTACGATTTTAAAAAGGAGGTGTGGCACCTAACCCCACCCCTAACCCCAACCGTCATTGGGTGATGGGCAAATCGTACAAATTTGTACGAATTAGATCGTACGAATTCATACGAATTAGCCACTAATCAAAAAGTTACGAATTGGCCGTGAGATAGCGTTGGTTGAGGCGCATTGCTGGCACGTTGCTATTTTGAGAAACTAGAATAGACTGTTCAATAGACCAGCTAAGAGGAGGTCTAAAGTCTAGCGCAGAGCACGTTAGTTGTGCGCCTCGCTTAAACATTGCTGAATACACACAGGATGTAGAGCAATACGCAAATATCTTTACAAATAAAAATAATTAAAGGATTAAAATATTACAAAAATGATTACTTTCTAGCCTACATAAATATAATCATGCCTTCTTCATCTCGGGAGGCTTTTTCAGTTTATTCATGACAATTTGCTTTTGTATAATGTTATTATTATTAGCAGTATTATATGCATTATTATTATTATTATATATTATTATGCAGTATTATTTATTATATGCATATTTATATTTGTTTTATTAAAAACAAGCTTATTTGCTCACCTGTCAGCTTTTAGACCATATGGGGCATAGCATGTGTGTTTGGATATAACTCAGTTGTTTGACCACACTTCTTTATTATTGTTCATTTATTCGTTTGCTTAGAACTGAATTTAGAAATAGTTTTGAAACAAATCTTTGCGCTTAACAAACTAAATTAATTATGTAGGCTAATGGATGTTTGTTCGTACAACACGTTTCCTTATCCACGAGAGTAAAAGTGAAAGTAAAGAATGAGGAGGCTCATCTCTGATTCTCGCGCTGCAGATGCTCTGTTTAACTGTTTTCTCGCTAGTGAAGCGTTCAGTTTTTCCACTTACAAAGTCCGCCATGTAAATAGCAAATGCACTATGGCCCGACGCAACTGACTCTTAAAGAGAATGGGAGATGAGACTCTGATTGGTTTATTCTCAAAACACACCTATAAGTAGGGCCAGACGGAATCTGCGGACGTTTTTTGCAATTTCTGCTGAGAATTTTGGTAAAAATCTGTGGATTTCTGCGGAATTATTTTGGGAGTATCATAACTGAAACTTTAATATGTGAAATAAAAAATAAATTTTTAACTTTTATGTAATGTTTAAAATGCAAATCCAATTAGATTCATTTTATTTGGTAAACAAAGCAAGTCTCTCATATAATATATCTACTAAAAGACAGAAAATATAACTGTACAAACTGCATTGTACATAAATCAGATGAACATTTTCATATTAGTCAATAATATTACTGTAATAATTTAAAAACTGAATAAATTTAAATTTACACACATTTACTCAAGTAAATAAACAGAATTAATGATGGGCTAAAAATCTGCGGAAAATCAGCGGAAAATCAGCGAAATTCTGCGCGCGCAGATTCCGTGTGGGTGTAACCAAAGATGGATGCTGACAACAGGATACGGATCCAAATGCAGGTATTTATTAAAGGAATGGTCAGGCAAGCAAAGATCAATACAGGAGCAAACAGTCTTATGAGGGAAATCCAGAATCGTAATCAATAAAGCAGGCAGATGGTCACAAGGATGGCAGCAGACACGGAGAAACAGATAACAAGGCGAAGGTCAAGACACGGCAAAAACAAGACAAGGAAACGCTTTGAATTGAAGCTGTAAACAGGCAACAGAATACAAGACTCGACACTGAAATGAGTGTGTGTGCTGCTTATATGTTGTGTGCAATCAGTCTTGACAAGCCTCCAGTGGTGTGTGTGCAATCAGTGGAGATGAGTAACATGTGTGTGTGATTGGAGCGCATGTATGGAGTTGTAGTTCATATGATGGTGGATTTGTAGTCCATGGGTGTTTGTGCATGTAAACCAGCGATCTAAGGGGAGAAGATCGCTGGTGATCGTGACAGTGGGCCTACTTATAACTCATTAAGAGAATAAGCTCAACCCTGTTAGACCATGCGCCGTGGCACAAAGTGGATTTTTCTATCCTTATAATAGCAAAAGTGGATTCAGACACAGCCCTTAATGCTTTTGTGCCCTGTGCTTTGGACTTTGCTCCTAGATCATTAAAATAGGGCCCTTAGGGTTAAGGGGCCGTTCACATACGGCTGGGCGACAAATTCGGTATCGGTATTTATTGACCCAACACCATTGTCAATAACGATTAAAAAAAAGATTCGGTATGTAGTTTCGGTATAAAAGGCTATAGCTTTGTTGAAATGTGTCTGCTGAGCACACGCCTTGGAAGCAATGCCAATGAGCTTGGGGTGTCAACTTTTTATATATATATATATATATATTGCATTTACTATTACCGCGATTATGATAATTTTGCAATATATCATGTAGCACTAGTTTGGAGCACAACTTAAACAACTAGATATTAAAGTTTGAGGACAAACTTTATGGTGGCTTGAGAAAACCTGTTAGAAGTAGTTTTTTTAGTTTGAAAAAGTATTAAGTTGGCTAAAAGAATGTTTAAGATGCCTGCAGTCAACAATGCAACCACTGTTAAGTGAAACAAGCCAGTCTAGCATGAATTAGCATGTTGTTAGCATGTTTCTAGCATGAATTAGCATGTTGTTAACATTATTTGCATGATGTTAGCATGATTCTAGCATGAATTAGCATGTTGTTAGCATTATTTGCATGATGTTAGTATGATTCTAGCTTGAATTAGCATAATTTTAGCATGATTCTAGCATGAATTAGCATATAACTAGCATGATTCTAGCATGAATTAGCATACAACTAGCATGATTCTAGCATGAATTAGCATAAAATTAGCATGAATTAACATATAACTAGCATGATTCTAGCTTGAATAGCATGATATTAGCATGATACTAGCATGAATTAGTATGATTCTAGCTTGAATTAACATGTTGTTAGCATGTTTCTAACATGAATTAGCATATAACTAGCATGATTCTAGCATAAATAAGCATGATATTAGCATGATTCTAGCATTAATTAGCATATAACTAGCATGATTCTAACATGAATTATCATATTGTTAGCATGATTCTAGCATGATTTTAGCATGACGTTAACCTGATTCTAGCATGAATTAGCATGTTGTTAGCATGAATCTAGCATAAATTAGCATGTTGTTAGCATGAATCTGCTTGTTTCTAGCATGGATTAGCATGCTGTTAGCATGAATAAGCATGTGCTAGATTAGCATGTTTTAGAACAGCTAGTCACAGTCTATGGAACAGTTGCTAGGGTGCTGAAATTGGTTGCTAGGGAGTGGCTAGTAAGTTTAAAGATCGTCAGCGATTGGCTGCTGGCTAGACTGAGTTGAATAAGGCCAGACTCTAGTCTGTAGGACAGTCTGATGCAGAGTTATGAGCACACAAAGGTTGATACAATGTTAAGTCAATGACAGTCTTTTACAATGGAAGTCTATGAGACAGTTGCTAGGGTGCTGTAAGTGGTTGCTAGGGAGTGGCTAGTAAGTTAAAAAGTCATCAGTTATTGGCTGCTTGCTAGACTGAAATAAGTGAGCCCAGTTAGAAGTCTGTAGGACAGTCTGATAAAGAGTTATGAGCTCACAAAGTTTGACCCAATGTTAAGTCAATGGGACTTTTGGGAATTTTCTGGGTCGTTTTCCGGAAAACCGAAAGTCAGATCAGTTAGAAAAGACATAGCAACCTGAGTCAGACCAGTTTGAAGGTTTGATAAAAGTTTGAAGTATGTAGCTTGAAAGGTTTAGGAGGAGATACACTTTAAAATTTGTCTCAGAAGACGGAAGAAGAAGACGGAAGAATAATAATAAGTTTATGTAGAATATCAGAATAGTGGCTTTCTCAAGCCACCAAAATAAAGATTGTTGGGATCACTTTCAGAAAGGTTTTTCTTTTCTCAGGTAATGAATAATAAACACTGATATCCATTGAAATTTAAAAGTCACAATTTAAAGCTACAGTGCCGACAACATTGTGGAGAAGCTCTGCTTGATGTTGTTTAGCCTTCTCGTCAGAGATTATTTTAAGATAAAAACTATCTAGAAAACACTTGGTTACACAATGGGAAAGAATGCTAAATATATGGAAGTACCTCAGGTATTCAGTGCTTGTGTCAGTATCCCAGCATCAGTATTTAGCACCCAAACTTGAACTAGATGAAAATAAGAAATGTTATTTTGGCAATTAGCATAAATAATAAACGTTATGTTATTAAGTAATTATTACAACCCTAAAACAGTCTCAAATTTAAGCCTGTCTACACTAATATTCTTATATTATTGCACAATGAATTACATTTTCCAAATCATTACCTCTAATTGGCTTAATTGGCTTCTTTTCTCACTTTTTGTTCACCCCATGCAGGTTTTGTCTCCAATCCAAGAGTCTGCAGACATACAGACTTTCCCATTATAGGTGTGCAGTGAATAGTGTCGCATTGAGTTGAGTCAAGAGACCCGTCTGCATTTAGTCCGGGTGAAATTGATATAATTATGAAATCTGGAACAAATATTAGCACTCACATAGACGTGCACTTATTCAGAATGAAGCCTGCAAGTTTGGCTCATTAACAGAGCCGTCCAGCATGCATTATGCATTTAGTGGGGGCTTTAAAAATCGAGAAGATTTTTATTTTCACTTCTCCAGCACAAATGCACCAATCACTCTGGTATTCCCAGGCTTTGTTCCAAACTCAATGCATGCTTCCACTAAAGCTGCGAGAAAAGACAGGGCACAGTCTCAGACAGAACGCCCACAGACCGTCTGATGCACATTACGCACACAAAAAAATGGATAAAACATTAAAAACTGCAAATTTCAGTCCGATATGTGGACTGCTGCAGATTCGCAGAGGTTGGTGTGCATTAAAACTGCCTCTGTTTTGCTTTTACATAGTATGTTGTGTAGCTGTTTGTGAAAGTGCAAGAGATTTGACCCGCTGAGACTGGAAGAGTTTAGTTTTTTTATTTATTTTTATACATTAAAAATTTTACAGAACTAAACAGTCAATGACTGCATTAAATTAAAAATAATAATAATAATAGGCAACGCAGTGGCGCAGTAGGTAGTGCTGTCGCCTCACAGCAAGAAGGTCGCTGGTTCGAGCCTCAGCTGAGTCAGTTGGAGTTTCTGTGTGGAGTTTGCATGTTCTTCCTGCGTTCGCATGGGTTTCCTCCGGGTGCTCTGGTTTCCCCCCCAGTCCAAATACATGCAGCACAGGTGAATTGGGTAGGCTAAATTGTCCGTAGTGTGTATTGATGATTGTGTATGGATGTTTCCCATGGAATGAGTAGCAGCTGGAAGGGCATCCGCTGCGTAAAACATGTGCTGGATAAGTTGGTGGTTCATTCCGCTGTGGCGACCCCGGATTAACAAAGGGACTAAGCCTAAAAAGAAAATGAATGAATGAATGAATAGTAATAATAACAACAAGCCAGTAAATAAAAACAAGTTACAAAGACACATACATCATTTTCAAATTTCAAAGGATACAGCTGGAGTTCTATGTCCAGATGCCATGTTCAGAAACATAGTAACAGGCGCCCATCTTTGTTTAAAAATAGCCAATTTCAATTGAAGTTGAGCAGCCATGTATTCCATTCTATATATTGATCCAGGTTTTTCTATCCACTGTGCTATTGTTGAAGGGTGTGGTCTCATCCAATTTATTTTTCTAGTCTTTCTTGCACTTAGTAAAAGTATATGTAGTAAATATCTTTGGTTTTTCTTATACACATCCTGGGGTATCCCTTCAGGCAAGAAAAACAGGAGAGTAAAAGGTAAATCTAACTGCATAATTTTCATTATCTCAATCTTTACCCCTTGCCAAAATGCTAGTAACTTCGGACATTCCCAAAATATATGTGCGTGATTACCTATTTTCCCACAACTCCTCCAGGATTCCTCTTGACTGTGGACTGTTAACTTATTTTAACACCATCAATGGTTTTTCTAAAAAACCTAAATTTTGTTTTCCAGTCAAACTCTTTCCAGTTATGGCTATTGATCCCCTTATGAGATTCTAAACAGATGTTTTCCCAAATCTCATCCTTAATTTTTTCGTTAAGTCCTACTTTGCCTTAATATTAAGAGTGTTATAATCTGTTGAATCCAGAATTAGTCTATATAATAATAATATTAAAGCTGCAAGCAGCGATTATAGGGACCATGCACCCCGGGCTCACCGCCGCCTGGTGGTCTCAGGATGACAGAGAACAGCGAACAATATTAATTTTTAGCCGATGTATAAAAAAAACCTGAAAAAAATCACAGATTTATGCCAAATTTCATTCTGTCAGCAGGTGGCGCTATGACTGTGACTCAATATTGGCATGTAGATGTCTTCAGGAGAGGAATCTTATCGAACCTGTGAGTTTTCAGGCAGGTCAGACATTCTGTGGTTGAGTTAAAAGCCAAACTACCTTCTGCCTTCAGGTGGCGCTATAACTGTAACTGGATATTGGCATGTAGATGGCTTCAGGAGAGGACTTTTATCAATCATGTAAAGTTTCAGGCCGATCGGATATTGTGTGGTAGAGTTATAAGCCAAACTACCTTCTGCCAGCAGGTGGCGCTATAACTGTTACTCAATATTGGCATGTAGATGTCTTCAGGAGAGGACCCTTATCGAACATGTGAATTTTCAGGCAGATCGGACATTGTTTGGCCGAGTTATAAGTGATTTCCTGTTGCCAGCAGGTGGCGCTATAACTGTAACTGGATATTGGCATGTAGATGTCTTTAGGAGAGGACTTTTATCAACCTTGTGAAGTTTCAAGCAGATCGGACATTGTGTGATTGAGATATAAGTACTTCCTGTTCCATGGCGAAGCGTTGATGTTTGTCGTGCTGCCACGGACACGCCCCTCTGCGAAAACTCTAGATCTTCACAATATATCATCGCTAGAGCTTTCAGATAACACCACCTAAATTTGGTGCTGATACGATAAAATTTGTGCGAGGGGTTTGTTATGCTGTAAAACACATCACTTCCTGTTGCCAGCAGGTGGCGCTATAACTGTAACTGGATATTGGCATGTAAACGTGTTCAGGTCAGGACGGTTATCATACGTGTTAATTTTGAGGCAGATTGGATAATGCATGCCTGAGTTATAGCAACTTCCTGTTTCATGGCGAATCGTCAAAGTTTGCGAGGCCGCCACCGGGCGGCGGTGAGCCTGGGGTGTGAGGTCCCTATCATCGCTGCTTGCAGCTTTATTTATTATTATTCTTCTTCTCCGAAATGAATCGCCCTTTAGAGGGTCTAAACATGCCCGAAAACTCACGAAAATTTGCACACGCCCCAGAAGTGGCGAAAATTTATGTTTGTTATAAGTTTCAGAAGTGGGCGCGGCAAAATGACTCAACAGCGCCACCTATGCGCTTGTGACGGACTAGCCCCCGAGCTACGAAATTCTTGCTATTCTTAATAATAGCATCTCAAAAATAGCAGTGAAAAGCAATGGTCCAAGTGCTGAGCTTTGCGGTACTCCATACCAAACTTTTAAGAGTTAATTGACTTTAACCCTTAAGCATTACCCAATGCATAATTTAAAATACGAGTAAACACATGTGAACGATCATTATTTAAAAAAATCCTTTTTTTTTTCTCAACCAGAAAACAAAAACAGAATAAATGTTTAGTCATCAATAAACAATGACGATTGTCTAAATTTAATAACACTTTTAATAGTTAAATGTATTACTGAACATGAGTTTATGATGAACATTATTTCAGAAACGTTTTCTAATTTTAGTTAAAGGTGCAGTATGTAGCTTTGACACCCAGTGGTTGAATTAGGTATTGCATTCCAGGATCAAAACAAATGCAAGCACAGGTTGCCAGATTGACAACACCAACAGGAGTGAGTCTGACAATCAAGCCTAAAGGCTGATTTAAACCGTGTTCTAAATAAAAGCAACAGCAGGCGATAAGAGGAATATTCCATATTAAAATTAGTTTTTGTCCTAACCAACACCTGAAATGTATATATTAGAAACGGTTTCTATTACTCACAGCTGAACAACAGAAAACTGACAATAATCACCTCAGGTACACCTCATGGAATTTATTCAGTGTTAAATGCTAATAATGTGAGTGTGAATGCTGTTTTACATGACATTTATTGACATACTACTGAAAGCAGCAGCAGATAGTTCAGCTCAGATCTTCAATATAAAATAAACCGCTTAAAATTGAGCTTTAGAGCTGTGACTCAGTGCAAACCAACACATATCAGTGATTCAGCATCTACATTTAATAATGTTAAAGAGGTTTAATATGTATTAGTTAGATTATAAACCTTACCAGTGAGTGCACTATTCTGTGCTTCTGAATGTCTCTATTTACATTTCGTCTGGTGCAAACAGCCCAATTGCTTATCACTTCGAATCTCATCACGTAGCGTGTTGTTAGGACACGGGGTTACAATGTAACCTGCTCACCTAATGTTTACATTCGTAATATTTATATTATTTGCTAATTAATAACCTCATGTGGAACTCTGAATCTGCGTGTAATATTAGAGTCTGCTACTGTCCACTGGAGGTCGCATTTCGGTCGTCGACACACACTTTTAGAGCCTTCATGACTGAATGAATGAAATACGCAGTATTCTACCAAGGCAACTCGGCGTGCTGGAATATAATTGGCTAAAGTGGCAGTGGGCGGGTTTGATGACCAAAACAAAGACAGCCATTCTGGCACATAACGCACATATTCAAAGCAGAATACAGATATGGCTACTGAGAATGCGCGAGTGATTTAAACAAATCTCGTGCATGTCCGCAGTAATGCGCGGCAATACGCAACATGGTCTAACACAAGCAGTACATGGCCAGCAGGGGGCAGTTATGTAACATAGTGAGCACACTGAACGGATATACTGTAGCAGCCAGAGCACGTGAGCTCCATAACAACAGACATTAAATTACTGTTATGTTTTTTTAAACGATTTAAATTTAATGGCCCAGTTTCAGTGTGTTTCGTGTTTTTAATTTAGTTTCGTTTTTTTAAATGTGCGTGTGAAATATGTACCTAAATAAATAAATAAAAATGCGTCAGAGTTGCGGCAAAATAATGAATAAAATAATGGATAAAAAGAGTGAGGCTATGATAAAATACATGAAAAAAGTGCGGCTGCTGTGGATGCAAGCAGCTACGGACACAGGCCCTTGCGGCTAAAAAACGGACCGGCCCACCGGGAAATTCTCCCGGTCCTCCCGCTTAGCCAAACCGGGCCTGTTCTCCAAAATAAATAAGTAAATAAACCCAGCCGCTGGAGGAATCCAGCGCTCTTGTATACAAATACTGTCCATGCACCCATGGCAACTATTGTAAGTCAATGGAAAAGCGGCTGTTCCTTGCGCCACCTGGTGGCTATTGCGTAAATCACAGAAATGTTTTAAAAAAAAAATGAAAATGTGGACTTTACGGCCGCAGTACGCCGCGTGACTACGAATCACAAACTGCAGTACTGCGCAGGAAGAAACGCGCGTTCTTAGTAGCCATATCTGTATCAGCATTGTTTTTCAGATAAACAAGAATGTTCACTTAGCATGTTTCTTAATGTCTGCAAACATATGGTATTGTTATGCTTTAGAAGAGTCAAAGACTTACATACAGCACCTTTAATGTTTAAAAACGACCTTTAGTAACCTTTTATTTTAAGGTGTCCTCACTTACAGTCTAATTATGTGTTTTAATACTGAGTAACATTTATTAACAGCATTAGTATTATATTTTGCTTCAGTTTGTATTACATTTTAACGAATAAGACGATTAAATAACAAGCGAGTTCATATGAACCATTCAGCATTCAACAAAACCCTGCTAACTGAAGCATTGAAAGGAAACATGCGGTAATTGAAACACCCTTAATGATAAAATATTGCACTTGATGCCTGAACTGCAGGTCTCTCTCTTTAACCTTCACTCCTCACGCAGGCCTGCAGAGACTCTGCTTTGGGTTTTTTCCCCCCGTGGATGAGTTTAACCAGACGACTGCGTGTTGTCATGAGAGAAAAGACCCTTAGAAGTAGAAGGATAATCATTAAACTTCACCAATTGGGCTCTGGTGGGGCCTGTCCTGTAAAACGCTCATCTAATAATGATGGAATTTGCGTCGATCAGACACAAAAGAAAACAAGACAAAGTGCAATTAGTGACGAATCTTTGGCTCACGCTGTGCTTCATCTGCGTGTGCGGTGCGTGTTGAAAGCTCTGATCCGCTCGCCTCCGCTGGCTTTTCATTTGCAAGGTGAGATGCTGGACTTTGTCAGCATAACGAAAAGAAAACGGCGGGCCAGCCTGATAAATGGTCCGTCCGGGACGGGGTTGCCTATTTGAGCGTGTTTTCCGCTTTTCTAACCATTGCCACATGTTTAATATCATAGCGAAACTTGAGGGAGAAAAAAAAATCTGATATTGTCATGCCGTCTGGTTCAGATGGTATTCAGACTAGTATAATGTGTTTATATGTGTATATGCAAACTGAGGTATGTTGTCACACTTTTAAGTCTAGTGTATATTTCTCAGCGAAGGTTTATTGTTGAAAGTCAAAGTTAGAAAGTAGTGCGAGCTACAAAAGACGAAGCTAGAACATTTACACTGGCATGTTTTGTGACGTTAAACAGCATATACAGTAGGCCTTTCAGTAACATTTCAATAATGCTAAATATTGTACAGAACATGTAACTTTAAACACAACTGACTAAAAGGCTAAACACGCTTTTTGAAATGAAATATATCAAAAATACATTTAATTATCCATATTTTATATACATATCTATGTTTTCAAAATATATTTCAGTAGTTTTTTTTAGACACTTATGTTTGGGTTTACCTAAACATATGATTATAGAAAATAAATGGTAATTATTCAGTACTATTGTATAGTATCACAGACATTAATATAGTTGGTATTGGTATTTTGAACCATTTTGATATAAGTTGTTTTCACATGACATCATTGATGACATACGAAATTCAGATGGAGGGCAGGAAGTGCTTCTTCTACATACAGTTGCAATCAGCATTATTAAACCCCCTGAATTATTAGCCCCCCTGTTTATTTTTTTCCCCAATTTCTGTTTAACGGAGAGAAGATTTATTCAGCACATTTCTAATCATAATAGTTTTAATAACTCATTTCTAATAACTGATTTATTTTATCTTTGCCATGATGACAGTACATAATATTTGACTAGATATGTTTCAAGACACTTCTATACAGCTTAAAGTGACATTTAAAGGCTTAACTAGGTTAATTAGGTTAACTAGGCAGGTTAGAGTAATTAGGCAAGTTATTGTATAATGATGGTTTGTTCTGTAGAATATCCAAAACAAATATAGCTTAAAGGGGCTAATAATATTGACCTTAAAATGGTTTTTAAAAAATTAAGAACTGCTTTTATTCTAGCCGAAATAAAACAAATAAGACTTTCTCCAGAAGAAAAAATATTATCAGACATACTGTGAAAATTTCATTGCTCTGTTAAACATCATTTGGGAAATAATTAAAAAAGAAAAAAATTTCATAGGGGGTTTAATAATTCTGATTGCAACTGTAGGAATCGCTATCAGAACATCAAAATGTTTCAGTTTTATGTTGCTTATAATTGTTTAAACCGGCCAAAATAAGAAATGCCAAACAGTTTTAGCTCATAAAGGGGGGAAAGTTCAAGAAACTGGCTTTAAAACAGAAGAAAAGGCGGCATGTAATAAACCTTTATTCAATACATCCATGTACACACAATACATGTGTACAAACTTTTTGAACAGGCTTATTCGTTTGACAGCACCAATAAAGATTATATACAGGCTTAGCTATGTGTATTGTATGTTAATGTGTTAAATAAAAAACTGATACAAACACCACCACACTTTCACTAAATCCAGGAGAATATAAATAATGTATCCTGCCATGTAATCGCTGCAATGAAATCTCCGTCTTGTTTTGCAATAATCCAAGTCTTTACTGGCGTTTTGGTGGAACAAACAACCGTAGCGTTAACGTCAAGATGTGCAGCGGCGATAAATGGTTGTGGATGTGTATTGACAGAACAAAAAAAGAAATGCAACCCTTGCGACAAAACTAGACAGGTATTATTGTGTAGCACGTTCTTGCCTTTACAAAAATAAATACATTAATTAATAATGCAGACTGTGCGTCCACACTTTTGTATGCGTTCATCTGTTATTTCGTGATGTCTGGAAAATATCCACATGAGGAAAAAACTATAGTAATTTATAATGAACGTGTTTTTGAACCAGATAGTAGTGTATAATGTGTACAACTCTTTGTTGGTGAATGCTACAGAATACATAGTAAACTGATAAACTGTAATACATGCTGTAACGTTAGTGTAAACTGCTTTATTGTAATGGTGTACTTTTACTCTACTTGCACTACATTTTTAGGGAAGTAATGGTACTTTTACTTAAGTATGATTTTTCAGTACTCTTTCCACCACCCTGCACAACATATGTGGTTATTTTCTATCTAGATCTCCTTTGACATGTGATATAATTCGCAAAAATATGGACCCATTCAGTATTTTACTTTCTGCCCGCCATCTGAATTTCACGTGTCACCAGAACCATGTGACTGCAAACAACCTATTTTGCTTTAGATTTATTTTATTTTGTGCTTTTTGTCTTTTTTTTTTAGCTTTTCTTTTTAAATATATATATATACTTAAATATTGTAAATACAATTTAAAAATATGTCGTTTTTATTCATTTTTATTTGAGGTTTAGTTTGATTACTTTTGCCATTTTTCTATTTTAGTTGTATTTAATTTTGTATTTTACGCTCTGTTTATTTTACTGCAGATCACGTAAATGTTCTATAATTTTATTGTTTTTTAACTAAAATAATCATGCTAATTTATAAGTAGGTTGAAATAGATATGGAAAACTAAGTCGAAATGTGTAAAGCACTTTGAGTACCTAAGTCTAAAGAATTATCACAATTATTCATTACAAAGAAAATTATTGAATTTTAATCACGTAAATCCTCTCTGTATATAATGAAAATAAACTAAAATGATAAATATATTAAATATTATTAAATATATTTCGCAAAAACTCTTTAAAAGTTCTAATACCAAAATGTTTTAAGTAAATGTGCAGTATATCAAACGCTTGTTTAGTTTCTCACCAGTATACATTATGTATGAAATTATGATTTATATTTTCTTTCCAGCAAACTAAATCTGCTTCACACATTCATTTAGTCAAAAGTGGGTTAGATATTAGCAAACTCTCCAGCTGTGTTTTCCTAATCCACCTGTTGCAAACGGTCAACACTGCAGCAAATGTCAGGTTGAACACACTCCAAGAGCCCATGACATCCCCTCATATCTGCCCGCACATGCCTTTTATGGCATATTATGGTCTCTAAAATGAAATAATAATTATTAATCTCTAAAATTATGAATTAAATGAATCTAATTAAAGTGATGTCTAATGAACTTATAATAATTCAATATAAAAATATGGAATATTTTGTATTCTTGAGGCACATTCATTTTTTTCAGTCTTTTAAATTATATAATTATTGTTTCCTTAATTTTGCGTTATCAAATTCATATTCACAGTGAGGCATTAAAACTGGCTAGTATATGAGTTAGTAGATAAACTGATGTTGTGAAATGTTCCCAATGACACCTGTGGTTCTATTTAGACACATGTTAGCACTGGCTTTTTTTTTAAGGAAGGAAAAATTCATGATGGATGTTTTAGCAAAAATTCAATCAATTCATAAATTTTCCTTCGGCTTAGTCCCTTTATTCATCAGGGGTCGCCACAGCGGAATGAACCGCCACCTTATCCAGCATATGTTTTACACAGCGGATACTTTTCCAGCTGCAACCCAGTACTGGGTAACACCCATACATACACATACACATACTCATACACTACAGCTAATTCAGTTAATCCAATTCACCTATAGCGCATGTGTTTAGATTGTGGGGAGCACCCAGAGGAAACACGGGCAGAACATGCAAACTCCACACAGAAATGCCAACTGACCCAGCCGAGGCTCGAACCAGCGACCTTCTTGCTGTGAGGCAACAGTGCTAACCACTGAGCCACCAAAAGTACAAAATATTGGCCTTTATTTTACAAAAAAGTGATATCTGGAGCACCCTGTAGCCTTACCTTTAGTAGAAATGTAATGTAAACAGATCCTTTCTTTGAGCTTGCACTTTTCAGTACAAAGTTAGCTTATTTGTCACAGTAAAAGAGTTCTCTTAAAATATTACACCGCCATATCATTAATAAAGCACCGCATTTTGTTCAGTTAAAATAAATCAGTGAAAATAAAATTTGGTGCAGCGACTCAAAAAGATTATGCAGATTATGCGATTGTGTTCCAATATATGTTGTAATTTAAATGAGAGATAATTATGAAAACATTTTTGGGGAGAACAAATGTAATAATTAAGTAAAAAATCCTTATTTTAATATGTTACACTTTGTATAAATAAATAAATTAATAAACAGTCATTTAAATTCAATAATAATAATAGTAATTTCATTATATATACAGTTAAAGTCAAAATTATAAGCCATAATAATTAAAATTATGTGAGTTTTGTTTTCTTTTTCAAATATTTCCCAAATGATGTTGAACAGATTCAGGATTTTTTCACAGTATTTCCTATATTTTTTCTTCTGGAGAAAGTCTTATTTGTTTTATTTCGACTATAATAAAGCAGTTTTTATTATTTTTTAAAAACCATTTTAAGGTCAATATTATAAGCCCCCTTAAGCAATTTGTTTTTGATAGTCTACAGAACAAGCCAATACAATGACTTGCTTACAGGGTTCTTACACATTTTTACTAGTAAAATTCAATGACTTTTCCAGGACTTTCGAGTAAATTTTCATGACCTAATGTTTCATGTAATGTCTACGTTTACATGGTAAATAATAAGAAAAATGATGCATGTTCAAAGGTATTACAGCATATCATAAAACATGCAACAATCTATTTAGTTTAAATTAATCTTTATATCTATGTAAAATGTATTTAGATAATGTTCACACAAATAAAGTGAGAGCCTGTGTTTGACCATGGACAGAAAAGAAGACAACTGTATACTTATATATTTAAGTATACAGACATTTGTTAAACTAATTTCCGTGACTTTTCCAAAAGTTTTCCAGGCCTGGAAAATGCCATGTCAAAATTCCATGACTTTTCCAGGTTTTTCATGACTGTACAGCCTGATCTCACGAAGAAACGTATTTTACGTTTTGTCAGTTTAGTGGCTAATTCGTACGAGTTCAGTCGTACGAAAATGTACGATTTTAAAAAGGAGGCGTGGCACCTAACCCCAACCGTCATTGGGTGATGGGCAAATCGTACTAATATGTACGAATTAGATCGTACGAATTCATACGAATTAGCCACTAATCAAAAAGTTACGAATTGGCGTGAGATTGCGTTGGACTGTATGAACCCTGTGCTTGATTACCCTAACTTGTCTAATTAACCTAATTATGTTTAACCTTGAAATTTCACTTTAAGCTGAATACTAGTATCTTATATAATAATATCTAGTCAAATATTATGTGCTGTCATCATGGCAAAGATAAAAGAAATCAGTTATCAGAGATGAGTTATTAAAACTATGATGATTAGAAATGTGTTGAAAAAATCTTTCCTCCATTAAATATAAATTGGGGAACTAATAATAATTCTGACTTTTAATGCGATCCTTTAAATAAATAAAGAAGTTTCCTTTGGCTATTTGGACTATCCACTGTTCTGTTTCGTCCATGTTAGCCATATCCTCCGAATTTGTGAACAAAACCTGTTTGATTTCTGACAGATGCATGACTGAGACATTCACGCGCACACGTCTTGCAGAAATCGTGGATGCTTTCCAGCAAGCCAACATGAGCATCCAGTGTCGCTTAGTGTTTTCAGCAAGTGTGATGGAAGCTCGTCTTTCAGTACAAAACAACAGCTGAGTGCCCTAAAAAACGCAAGCTCCACACATTTGTACACAGCTGGTTGGCCGCGACTTCAGGCCCAGATAAAGAGCTCTTTCTTGGGGCGCAGCGATGGCCGGTGGGGGAGGAGGCACAATCGCGGTTCGGGCCTTTCACTGGCGCTCCGACTCTTGGCCACATGAATACCCATGGAGGCTGGACGCCCACGCAGCTGGGTCGAATCTGTAGAGCGGGACAATGGGCTGGAGAGGGCACCTCCAAGCCAAAGAAGAGAGCATCTTTGTTGGTCACAGGTGGGCCATTGTGAGGCCTGGTTCATTATGCATGCATCACAACAACTGAAGTCATCGGCTTCCTGTCCGGAGCCTGACAAATGAAGAAAACACAGACAGCGCAGCCGTCTGCAGGCATCCCAGAGCCAAGGGCTGAGGTTAAAGCACTAAATTCACTTGTATGAGGGACAGGATGACAATGAGATGCTGGAGTTCATGGACGTGGTTGGGATCATTCGCTGTGAAGAAAGATGCTGCTCTTTTGGCGATTGCAATGGTAAAATCAAACGTAAACTGGCACTGTTTCTCTTTAAAATGAGGTTATACAAAATTGACATGTCTGTCATCATCCACCTGCTCAAAAAATGATCTAAGGGGTGAGTTCAGGTCAAATGGGACACTTTTTCACTATTGAGATGACTGGGAGAAAGTGTCCCGGTTGAATTCAGGTCAAATCAGAGATCTTTTTCCATTGTGATGACTGGGGAAATGTGTCTCGGTTGAATTCAGGTCAAATGGGACACTTTTTGACATTGTGATGACTGGACAAAAGTGATTCAGTTGAATTCAGGTCAAATGGGACACTTTTGTAATTGAGATGACTGAGGAAAAGTGTCCCAGGAGGAATTAAGGTCAATTGGGAGACTTTTCTGCCATTGAGATGACTGGGAGAAAGTGCCCCGGTTGAATTTAGGTCAAATAGGACAGTTTAGCCATTGAGATGACTGGTGTAAAGTGTCCTGGGGAAAATAAAAGTGTCCTGGTTTGATTCAGGTCAAGTGGGACACTTGCCATTGAGATGACAGGGGAAGACCGTCCTGGTTAAATTCAAGTCAAATGGGACACTTTTTGTCATAGTAATGACTGGGAAAAAAAAATAATTGGTTCAAATGGGACACTTGCCATTGAGATGACTGAGGAAAAGTGTCCTGGTTGAATTCAAGTCAAATGGGACACTTTTGCCATTGAGACGACTTGGGAAAAGTGTCCTGGTTCAAGTAAAATGGGACACTTTTGCCATTGAGACGACTTAGGAAAAGTGTCCTGCTTGAATTCAAGTCAAATGAGACACTTTTGCCATTGAGACGACTTGGGAAAAGTGTCCTGGTTGAATTCAAGTCAAATGGGACACTTGCCATTGAGATGACTGAGGAAAAGAGTCCTGGTTGAATTCAAGTCAAATGGGACACTTTTGCCATTGAGACGACTTGGGAAAAGTGTCCTGGTTCAAGTCAAATGAGACACTTTTGCCATTGAGACAACTTAGGAAAAGTGTCCTGGTTGAATTCAAGTCAAATGGGACACTTTTGCCATTGAGACGACTTGGGAAAAGTGTCCTGGTTGAATTCAAGTCAAATGGGACACTTTTGCCATTGAGATGACTTGGGAAAAGAGTCCTGGTTCAAGTCAAATGGGACACTTTTGCCATTGAGACGACTTGGGAAAAGTGTCCTGGTTCAAGTCAAATGAGACACTTTTGCCATTGAGACGACTTAGGAAAAGTGTCCTGCTTGAATTCAAGTCAAATGGGACACTTTTTGCCATTGAGATGATGGGTAAAGTGTCTCGATTGAATTAGGGTCAAACTTTTTGCTATTGTGATGACTGAGAAAAAGTGTCCCAGTTGAATTCAAATCAAATGGGACAATTAGTAGTAATTTAGTAGTAGTAGTAATTAGTAATTTATAGTATATATATATATATATTCCATGGTCTGTCTCTTGATTCAGATTGGCTGGAGAGTGTGCATTATTTTCGTTTAAACGCACAAGTAGTTCCAGTCAGTTTTGATCACAGTTCGAAATAAATGCGCTTCTCCCAAATGTTCATAGTTACCATCGCAACTCGCATGTGCTGCACAGGAAACTGATGAGGCTGTTAATGGCAGACGGGAATCCGCAAAATTAGAGAAATACTTATAAATTATGCCACAAAATCGAGTTTTAAGAGTTTTTCAAGAGAGAATATAGTTATTTTATAGTCAAATCACAGTTTATGTATAAGGATAGTGCGTGTTTAAAAATGTTGGAATGTTGTGGTCAGCACCGCGAACGACTCCCCCATGCTGTAGTGTGTTTAAGGAAAAAAAACAAGCTGCGCACAGTGTGGTCCTTCACCTCCACGTCGTGCATTAAAATCCTTTAACGCACAGCAAGCCGTTGATTATACCTTATATATATATATAGGGTTTCTGATCAGGTGAACAAGGAGGCCATGTCATTAGTTTTTCTTCTTTTAGACCCTTTCTTGGAGTACTTGGTGTGATGGAGCATTGTCCTGCATGAAAATCATGTTTTTCTTGAAGGATGCAGACTTCTTCCTGTACCACTGCTTGAAGGTGTCTTCCAGAAATTGGCAGTAGGACTGGGAGTTGAGCTTGACTCCATCCTCAACCCGAAAAGGCCCCACAAGCTCATCTTTGATGATACCAGCCCAAACCAGTACTCCACCTCCACCTTGCTGGCGTCTGAGTCGGACTGGAGCTCTCTGCCCTTTACCGGTCCAGCCACGGGCCCATCAAGACTCACTCTCATTTCATCAGTCCATAAAACCTTAGAAAAATCAGTCTTGAGATATTTCTTGGCCCAGTCTTGACGTTTCAGCTTGTGTGTCTTGTTCAGTGGTGGTCGTTTTTCAGCCTTTCTTACCTTGGCCATGTCTCTGAGTATTGCACACCTTGTGCTTTTGGGCACTCCAGTGATGTTGCAGCTCTGAAATATCTTGACATCTTGGCAGCTGCACGCTTGACTTTTCTCAGTTCATGGGCAGTTTATTTTGCGCCTTGGTTTTTCCAGACGCTTCTTGCGACCCTGTTGACTGTTTTGAATGAAACGCTTGATTGTTCAATGATCACGCTTCAGAAGCTTGGCAATTTTAAGAGTGCTGCATCCCTCTCCCATCTCACTATTTTTGACTTTTCGGAGCCTGTCAAGTCCTTCTTTTGACCCATTTTGCCAAAGGAAAGGAAGTTGCCTAATAATTATGCACACCTGATATAGGGTGTTGATGTCTGTTTCTGTTTAACGGAGAGAACATTTTTTCAACACATGTCTAATCATAATAGTTTTAATAACTCATCTCTAATAACTGATTTATTTTATCTTTGTCATGATGACAGTAAATAATATTTGACTAGATATTTTTCAAGACACTTCTATACAGCTTAAAGTGACATTTAAAGGCATAACTAGGTAGGTTAGGGAAATTAGGCAAGTCATTGTATAATGATGGTTTGTTATGTAGAAAATTAGCTTAAAGGAACTAATAATTTTGTCCTCAAAATGGTTAATAAAAAATTAAAAACTGCTTTTATTCTAGCCGAAATAATACAAATAAGACTTTCTCCAGAAGAAAAAATATTATCAGACATACTGTTAAAAATTTCTTGCTCTGTTAAACATCATTTGGAAAATATAAAAAATAAAAATAAATTCAAAGGGGGCGAATAATTCTGACTTCAACTGTACTGTATATATATATATATTTTTTTTTTTGGCCTGCTTATATTGAGCAGACATCACTGTCATAATTTGTCTTTGATTACATATGAACACATGTACAGTGGGCTATTTACTATAAGTGACAGCACTGTCTGTGAGCTGACAGTGAGAATCCAGACTCTTCCTGTCACTGTCATCCACTTAAAGTATAACATTACAGTCACCGGTGTAAAGATGAAGCTGAATCATAACACTTTCTGACTCTATTTCACAATATACAGACGCTGTCTTACTGCTGACTAAATATGTACTTCCTTAATCCACCGTACAAGACTTTTGTGAAGCTTGACTGCAGTTCCTTCATTTTTAATCCAAGACTGATTATTAAAAACCCACATTAATGTGTTAATATAACATTTGATGATCAGGTAGAACTATTTGTAATTGCGATACACATCGATATGTATATTGCATTACATCAGAAATAACACTAACGTGACAGTGACGTTGTGGAAATTTGGGACCATGTAACAGTTTAGAAAAACATTTTTAAGGCATATAATAAAATGCAATTAACCATAGTTAGGATAGTAAAATCAGCAGTCAGACTTTATACTTTACTGTCAGGGTTAATCAAATTAAGCAGATGCCGACACTGACAATTCTGTGTGAAATGCAAAACCACATTCTAAATGATGCAAGCTGAAGCACACACACACACACATTAAATACAGGTTTGCCTGCCTGCCAGCAGGATTTATCATGTTTGTGCTGAGTATTTCAGGCTCAGACACACTGACATTCACATTTAGAAACCAAAATTGTACAGTGTAAAAACGTCTGGGTTGATTTAGGCCAAAATTGAGTCAAACATGGAGTATAAAGATTTAATCCAATTCATGGGTTTGTTTACATTTGATTATTTTTTTTTAGAAGGCATGTCTGTATATGTTTTTTATTTTAATGTTATGTATTATTAGAGTTTTTGATTACACTTAACGGTAAGGTTGTATCAGTTAATGTTGATGCATGAACAAACAATGAACAATACATTTATTGTTGTATTTATTATATGTTAAGTCACAGTGCATTAACTAATGTGCAAGATTGAAATTAGATTTTAATAATCGTTAGTAAATGTTGAACTACGATTAATAAATGACTGTACTGTTCATTACTAGTTAACTAACATAAAATCTATTCTTAAAGTGTGACCAATTTCATTTTTTTATTTATTAACCCTTATGTACTGTTGGGGATGTTTGCATCCACTCTGGGGTGATTTTGAGTCTTAATTTGGCCACAACATTTTCTGTTTTAGCTAGCAGTATGATTTTTGATCTTATTTTGACACATATTTTGAGAAAATGCTTTGAAATAAAAAAAAAAATAAAAAAAAACATTAATACACTCTGGGCAAATTTACTACCCTTGTAGTAAATCTCATCTATGTTCGGGATGAACACATCCACTGAATTAAACTGCTGTAAAAATGCATCAGATAAATATTTTTTTTTCAAAATGTTTTGCATTACTCTGTTAATCAGCCTCAGTCCTGATCAAAACTACTAAATTGAGAAAATTACACGATTTTAACTCTTTAATTGCCAAATTCATAAATGATGTCACCGAGTTCGTTAAAAAAATGACGTATTTTCAATATAAAAAGTAATTGTGGACTGGATTTTTTTATTTTTTATTTTATAACTTTTATTAAAGAGTTGGATATGTGAAACAACATTGACTTTGAATTGTTTTTGATTGATTTTCATTTACTGTTTCTGTTTTTACTGTTGATCATCAGTTGGCACCATTAACCCTTTAGATAGGCCTGTGCAAAAAAAAAGCTTAGTTTCTGGATTTTATATGGAGTATATACAAAGATTAAATATGGATATAATGGAAGTCAATGGGGCAAAAACAGCCACCAACAGTAAATTAGAGAGAAAAAATGAAAATCTAACAAAGCCTCAAAGCTGAGGTAGTTACTAATTGTTCACATGACTGTGATAAATGATGAAAAAAATACAGTCCACAATTACTTTTTATATTGAAAATACGTAAATTTGTGTTTTTGTTTTTTTTTCTTCACCAAATTAGTGACATCATTTGTGATTTTGGCAATTTAAGAGTTAAAATCGTGTAATTTTCTAAATTCAGTAGTTTTGATCAGGACTGAGGTTGATTAACAAATTTTTTTGCAAACAAATAAATTGAAAAAAATATATTAATCCGATGCATTTTTACAGCAGTTAAATTTAGTGGATGTTTTCATCCTGAACATAACAAAAGGGTAGTACATTTGAACAGTGCACAAGAGATAATATTGTTGCAAAATTTGCATGGATAAAAAAATCTTTTTTAAATATTTCCCAAATGATGTTTAACAGAACAAGGACATTTTCACAGTATGTCTGATAATATTTTTTCTTCTGAAGAAAGTCATATTTGTTTTATTTCGGCTAGAATAAAAGCAGTTTTTCATTTTTTAAAACCCATTTTAAGGTCAACATTATTAGCCCCTTTAAGCTATATTTTTTTCAGTAGTCTACAGAACAAACTATCATTATACAATAACTTGCCTAATTACCCTAACCTGCCTAGTTAACTTAATTAACCTAGTTAAGCCTTTAAATGTCACTTTAAGCTGTATAGAAGTGTCTTGAAAAATATCTAGTCTAATATTATTTACTGTCATCATGACAAAGATAAAATAAATCAGTTATTAGAGATGAGTTATTAAAACTATTATGATTAGAAATGTGTTGAAAAAATCTTCTCTCCGTTAAACAGAAATTGAGGAAAAAAATAAACAGGGGAGCGAATAGCTCTGACTTCAACTGTACATGGACAGTAGACCATTTCCAGTGTATTAACGATGTCATTTATCAGATCTCTACACACATCTTTACATAATAATTTTGTGTTTTCATAAAACACCAACATTTTTTTTATTTTCCTTTTTCTCCTGAACTATGTTAACAGAGCACTATTATTACCACATAAGCCTAATTTGTTGTGTAGGTCATTACACAATGCTATAGTGCGACCCTTGTGTTGAACTGCATTGCACACTGTAAAAAATGTAATGACCAAAAAGTCAAGACAACAAATATTGTTGTGTTGCTTTAACTTAGTTTAGTAAGTTAATCAGGTTTTAACTTAATTTTTTAAGTTATACAAAGTTTAATATTTTTGATGATGTAAGTTGAGATGACTAGAAAAGTTAAAGATTGTTTTTACAGCGTACATTTAGCTGTGCGTTTATCTAACGAAATCTCACGGCAATTCGTAACGTTTTGATTTAGTGACTAATTTGTATGAATTCGTATGATCTAATTCATACAAATTAGTACGATTTGCTCATCACCCAATGACGGTTGGGGCCACGCCTCCTTTTTAAAATCGTACATTATCATACGACTGAACTTGTACGAATTAGCCACTAAACTATCAAAACGTAAAATACTTACGTTTCCTCGTGAGATCAGGCTGGTTTATCTGAAAATAATTGCACACCTCAAAACGTTCATCTGCCAATCAGAAACAAGCATTCAACAGCCCCATATTATCACAAGTATTATTATTATAAGCACAAAATAGCTCTGTTTATTATGACTTATAAACCAGAATGCTTCTCGGATATAAACCGACGAGCCCTAAACATGCAGAGTCAGTCATTTTCCTGCATATTTGAGGAAATGAAAAATTAAACGCGAGGAAATTTTAATAAAAAAAATAAATCGGCAACTGTACACTATTTATCTCCCTCTTCGCCCTGTGGTCAAGCATTGCTTTTTTTTTTTTTTTGCCAGATTGCGTGCCACACACGTTTATCAATGGCTTCATTCATCAGGTGTGATGGCTGTTGCTGAAGGTTGGCTTCGCTCTATATACCTGAAGCACCACACTTATATCACAAACACACATATGTACATTTACACCGGGCGAACCGCCAGCTCTCGATGGCCAGCTCTGGCCGCAGATTAAAGCTGTGAAATCTTTCCTGTGACAGTGTGCATTTCAAAAGAATTCCTCCATCCAGGTTATAACACCATCATCGGACCACCAGAATTTCTCCGCCAAGTCTATTTGTTTGCTGAGGGCAGGAGGAGGTTTATTTAGGAGGTGGTGCTGCTGTGTGGAATAAATAGGAATGCCATGACCGAAAATAGTATTAAGCTGATTTTAAAGGAGGTTTTGACTCTACTAAATCATAAAAATACCATAATATGTTTGCAGATGTTTAAGAAACATGCTAAATGAACATATTTGGTATAAAGTCAGTTATTCATATTTCTCCCATATTTTTAATCTTTCTATGAAAAGTGAAAGTAGCATCAACACAGAGCCGATCTCAAATGTGATATAATTGCAAGAGCTGTTCAAGAGTATTGTGCTTTTGCTTTATTTTGGCACATTGAAATGAATATAAAATGTCTGCATTCACTCTAATTCACTAAATTAATCTTAAAGGAGCATAAACAGTTACTAAAGTAATCGAATGTTTTCATTAGCCTATAGATCTGTGCATTCTTAAAGTGACAGCTCTGTTATCAAACTTCACTAAATAACTGTAGTAACTTTAATCAATATTTAACAGCGAGTAAAATTGTATAACTTGAATTAGACTCAGACTATGCAGCGCCACTGATTCGATTCAAGACCTACGACGAGATGATCATAAGGTTTTCATAATCTTGGACCAGGCCGTATCCTGAGCAGCTGCTGTGGTGGTCATGGTGGAGTGGAGAGCATGAGACTAGTTCCAGTGATGCTCCAGGGACAGACGAGTCCTCACTGAGGTCTAGCATTCTCCAGCTTCCGGCGCCTAGACTGCAGCTCTGCACAAGACGTTTGGCCATAGGAGAAATGGTCGTGCTCAAGTGAGCCTGGTTTCTCTCTAGGTTTTTTAAATTCTTCACTTTCGCCAATTGGTGAAGCTTTTTCCTCGCCATTGTCGCCACTGGCTTGCATGGTTCGGGATCTGTAGAGCTGCGCATCGATAGATTTGCTCTTCAGTGTTTGGACTCTCAGTAGTGAACTAGATATTAAAGTTTGAGGACAAACTATATGGTGGCTTGAGAAAGCCGAGCCTGAAAGTTTGAAGTAGTTTTAAAGTGTAAATAACTGAAGTAGTTTTCATAAAGTTTGAAACAGTCGGCATAGATAAGTACATATTTGTTAGCATGTTTCTAGTGGTTGCTAGGCAGTTGCTAACATAAATTAGCATGATTTTAGCATGAATTAGCATGTTACTAGCATGATTCTAGCATTAATTAGCATGCTGTTAGCATGATTCTAGCATGAATTAGCATGTTACTAGCATGATTCTAGCATTAATTAGCATGCTGTTAGCATGATTCTAGCATGAATTAGCATGTTTCTAGCATGAATTAGCATGTTTCTAACATGAATTAGCATGTTACTAGCATGACTCTAGCGTGAATTAGCATGCTACTAGCATGTTTCTAGCATGAATTACCATGTTACTAGCATGTTTGTTCCATGAATTAGCATGTTACTAGCGTGTTTCTAGCATGAATTACTACGTTACTAGTGTGTTTCTAGCATGAATTTGCGTGTTACTAGCATGATTCTAACGTAAATTAGCATGTTACTAGCATGATTCTAGCATGAATTAGCATGTTACTAGTATGTTTCTAGCATGAATTAGCATGTTACTAGCATGTTTCTAGCATGAATTAGCATGTTATTAGCGTGTTTCTAGCATGAATTAGCATGTTACTAGCATGTTTCTAGCATGAATTAGCATGTTACTAGCGTGTTTCTAACATGAATTAGCATGTTACTAGCATGATTCTAGCATGAATTAACATGTTACTAGCATGATTCTAGCATGAATTAGCATGTTAGCATGATTCTAGCGTGAATTAGCATGTTACTAGCCTGTTTCTAGCATGAATTAGCATGTTGTTAGCATGATTCTAACATGAATTAGCATGTTACTAGCATGAATTAGCATGTTGTTAGCATGATTCTAGCATGAATTCGCATGTTGTTAGCATGATTCTAGCATGAATTAGCATGTTGCCAGCATGTTTCTAGAATGAGTTATCATGTTGTTAGCATGATTCTAGCATGAATTAGCATGTTACAAGCATGATTCTAGCATGTCACTAGCATGATTTTAGTGTGTTACTAGCATGATTATAGCATGGATCAGCTGGTTTCTAGCATGAATTAGCATGAATTAGCATGTGCTAGCGTGACTAGCATGTCACTTGTGTGTTGCTAGCATCTTTCTAGCAAAATTAGCATGTCAGTAGGATGTTAAAACTATTAGCATGTGTTAGAATAGCTAGTCACAGTCTATGGGACAGTTGCTAGGGTGTTGTAAGTGGTTGCTAGGGAGTGGCTATTAAGTTTAAAGGTCATCGGTGATTGGCTGCTGGCTAGACTGAGTTAAATGAGCTCAGCCATTAGTCTGTAAGACAGTCTGATGCAGAGTTATGAGCTCACAAATGTTCATCCAATGTTAAGTCAATGACAGTCTTTTACAATGGAAGTCTATGGGACAGTTGCTAGGGTGCTGTAAGTGGTTGCTGGGGAGTGGCTAGTAAGTTAAAAAGTCATCAGTTATTGGCTGCTGGCTAGACTGAGTTGAATGAGCCCAGTTAGAAGTCTGTAGGACAGTCTGATGCAGAGTTATGAGCTCACAAAGTTTGACCCAATGTTAAGTCAATGGGACTTTTGGGAATTTTCTGGGTCGTTTTTCGGAAAACCGATAGTCGGATCAGTTAGAAAAGACATAGCAACCCGAGTCAGACCAGTTTGAAAGTTTGACGAAAGTTTAAAGTATGTAGCTTGAAAGGTTTAGGAGGAGATACCCTTTAAAATTAGTCTCAGAAGACGGAAGAAGAAGAAGAAGCCACCATAATAAACCACACTGAACTGAGCTAAACTGAACTGACACTGTTTCAATTCACTATAATCTTCTATGTGAAGCTGCTTTGACACAATCTACATTGTAAAAGCGCTATACAAATAAAGCTGAATTGAATTTATTTCTGTATAGGCCATTGAGTTTAATAGACTAAACCTTTTATTTTATTGTTAATATTTTTTAATGTTTGCAGCTAATTATTGTCCCGTATTTTTGCATCCCAATGTTAACAGGTATGCCAAGAACCACACGTTCAGCTCACAATCTCCTTCAAAGTTCTACTGAGAAAGAAAGGCACCTACATCTTGGATGACCTGTGGGTGAGTACATTTTCAGGAAATGTTTCATTTTTGGCTGAACTGTCCCTTTAAATATGCTTCTGTTGGTGTTGTCGTGTTCAGCAATCTGCAGGGTTCCACACAATGTATTGTACACTTGTTGTCAGAACACAAATCGAATAAGCTAACGTAACAAATTTAAGTAGATCAAACATTCATTCATTTTCTTTTCGGCTTAGTCCCTCTATTAATCTGGGGTCACCACAGCGGAATGAACCGCCAACTTATCCAGCACATGTTTTACGCAGCGGATGCCCTTCAAGCTGCAACCCATCTCTGGGAAAGTAGATCAAACATAAAACAATTAATTTATCCAACAAAGAGCTCAAGAATTGTGTTGTTTCAGCTCATTTTAAATACGTAGTTTGAACAAGCAGCAAAAATAATTGTTTGAATGGAGGAGGAGCATTTATAAACTAGATATTAAAGTTTGAGGACAAACTTTATGGTGGCTTGAGAAAGCCGAGTCTGAAAGTTTGAAGTAGTTTTAAAGTGTAAATAACTGAAGTAGTTTTTATGAAGTTTGAAACAGTTGGCATAGATAAGTACATATATGTTAGCATGTTTCTAGTGGTTGCTAGGCAGTTGCTAACATAAATTAGCATGATTCTAGCATGAATTAGCATGTTACTAGCATGTTTCTAGCATGAATTAGCATGTTACTAGCATGATTCTAGCATGAATTAGCATGTTACTAGCATGATTCTAGCATGAATTAGCATGTTACTAGCGTGTTTCTAGCTTGAATTAGCATGTTACTATCATGATTCTAGCATGAATTAGCATGTTACTAGCATGTTTCTAGCATGAATTAGCATGTTACTAGCATGTTTCTAGCGTGAATTAGCATGTTACTAGCACGATTCTAGCATGAATTAGCATGTTACTAGCATGAATTAGCATGTTACTAGCGTGTTTCTAGCGTGGATTAGCATGTTACTAGCCTGTTTCTAGCATGAATTAGCATGTTACTAGCGTGTTTCTTGCATGAATTAGCATGTTGTTAGCATGATTCTAGCATGAATTATCATGTTACTAGCGTGTTTCTAGCATGAATTAGCATGTTGTTAGCATGATTCTAGCATGAATTCGCATGTTGTTAGCATGATTCTAGCATGAATTAGCATGTTACTAGCGTGTTTCTAGCATGAATTAGCATGTTGTTAGCATGATTCTAGCATGAATTCGCATGTTGTTAGCATGATTCTAGCATGAATTAGCATGTTACTAGCCTGTTTCTAGCATGAATTAACATGTTACTAGTATGTTTCTAGCATGAATTAGCATGTTACTAGCATGTTTCTAGCATGAATTAGCATGTTACTAGCATGTTTCTAGCATGAATTAGCATGTGCTAGCATGACTAGCATGTCACTAGTGCGTTGCTAGCATCTTTTCTAGCAAAATTAGCATGTCAGTAGGATGTTAAAACTATTAGCATGTGTTGGAATAGCTAGTCACAGTCTATGGGACAGTTGCTAGGGTGCTGTAAGTGGTTGCTAGGGAGTGGCTAGTAAGTTTAAAGGTCATCAGTGATTGGCTGCTGGCTAGACTGAGTTAAATGAGCTCAGCCATTAGTCTGTGGAACAGTCTGATGCAGAGTTATGAGCTCACAAAGTTTGACCCAATGTTAAGTCAATGAGACTTTTGGGAATTTTCTGGGTCGTTTTTCGGAAAACCGATAGTCGGATCAGTTAGAAAAGACATAGCAACCCGAGTCAGACCAGTTTGAAAGTTTGACGAAAGTTTGAAGTATGTAGCCTTGAAGGTTTAGGAGGAGATACACTTTAAATTAGTCTCAGAAGACGGAAGAAGAAGAAGAAGAAGAAGAAGAAGAAGAAGAAGAAGAAGAAGAAGAAGAAGAAGAAGTAGATTATGTAGAAGATCAGAATGGTGGCTTTCTCAAGCCACCATAATAAATAAAAAAGCATCCAATATTTTGAATTTGGACTGCAATACCTACTTCAACCACTGGTTGCAATCCTACATACTGCACCTTTTTTTTTTTTAAAAGAGCATTTGCCTATTTTAATTTACATTAAGCACGTGTTTTTACTTATTCAAATGCTCCAAATGAGCAGGAGCTGATCAGAAAGATGCATGCGGCTGATAGTTTGCTCTTCCAGGTGGCCCTGCTGCTGATGTCAGAGTGGTCAGCGGGTTTGTTGACCTTAGTTTGTGTGGCTTCGTCAGGAGGGAAAATTATTGCTGTTTTGCATAGGAAATCGAGGTAATCGCCTCATGGTCGGGAGCCGGACTGACCGAGCTTCTTACCCCGCGGCATTTTTACAGGCTTTTAGCTCTGATATAAATACGACTTCTTAAATCTGCAGTTATGCAAGTGTCTCCAGGCTCACCGCCGCGGACCTGCAGGTACAAAGCAGACGTTCTTCAGCCAGACTCATGGCTCTTGTTGGAGAGGATGATCATACGTCTTCAAATGAACGTTAAGGAACATTTACAGCAGGCATTAATGAGAAATGAGACTCCGCTGAGCGAGAGTGTGATTAAGAGGCAGAGGTGAACCAGTTCAGTCACACTTCATTTTACAGTACCATTCTCGCTATTACCAAACCATTAACGTTAACTTTAAGTTAAACAATTCCTGCACATTCATAATTATTAAGATAGAAGTTGCGTTTACACTCTCAGAAATAAAGATACAAAACCTGTCACTGGGGTGAAACTGTTTTAAAAGGTGCACTATTTTAACTAACAGGTCCACAGTAGTACTTTAAATGTACATATTAATACCTACAATTACAAACTAGGGCTGGACGATATGGCAAATATTTATATCACGATATGTTTCTTATTTTCGGTTGATACGATATAATTCTGATATTGATATCAATATTAAAAAGCCAGGAAAAAATCTGGCAAGAATGCACAGAATGAATGACAGTACCCAAAAATGTCTGCAAACTGAATTTGCTAAGTCTATAATACCTCCAGGCTCTTATAACTTAAAAAAAAATAAAATAAAAACAGTACAAAAAAATTTTAATGTTCACTTTTTATTTGTATTTAGCCTTTACAAACAAGAAACGTGAAATAAACGATCAAATAAATACAACTCTCAGACTCAGCTTATATATATATATACACACACAGTTGAAGTCAGAATTATTAGCTCCCTTTTGAATTTTTTTTCTTTTTTTAAATATTTCCCAAATGATGTTTAACAGAGTAAGGTAATTTTCACAGTATGTCTGATAATATTTTTTCTTCTGAAGAAAGTCTTATTTGTTTTATTTCGGCTAGAATAGAAGCAGTTTTAAATTTTTTAAAAGCCATTTTAAGGTCGAAATTATTAGCCCCTTTAAGCTATATATTTTTTCGATAGTCTACAGCAAAAACCATCATTATGAAATAGTTTGCCTAATTACCCTAACCTGCCTAGTTAACCTAAGAGCTGAGGGTTCTGTCTGTCTATTTATATTTGTGTTTAATTACCTATCTTTCTATTTCATCAGCTTTGCAATAACCTGATTCCTGATAAATATGTTTGTGAATTTTATTTTGTACGTTTGCGCGAGTGCTATATGCCAGCATGCAGCGAGTTTATGTGTATAATGTGAGTGTTAATTTGGGTGTTTAAGCGAGGATCGAGTTTATGTGTACGTGCGTGTGTATGTGGGTGTATGCATGCATCAAGTTGATATGTATATGCGCAAGTTTCATACATGTTTTGAACATTCAATAGTATCCCACATAGCAAAATTTATTTGGCCCAGATCTGGCCCACACAATGAGCTTTTGCTTGGCCCACATGCCGCAGTGAATTACGGTACATGACTGGACCAAGTCTGGCTTCCATATAATGGCCAAACTTGGACTATATCTGGGCCTAGTATTGGCCAAGTTAATAACCCATAATTCGACCTGAACTGGGCCAGCAATGGGCCATGTTTGGCCATTATCTGGAAGCCGTATTTGGTGTGTCACGACTTGATAATTGATCAATTGTAACTCATAAATGTAACCCATGCATTAATCCCATGAAGCATTGCGCTTGAGGTGCGTTAATAATGTAATGGTTAGTAATGGTTAATAATAATATAATTTGTAAAATAATAATTTGGTTAAAATATATGTAATGTAGGTTTAATTCAGTTATTTTGCAACATACATGAAACAGTAGATTAATAAATCTGGTTGTTTCCTGGATTAAAATTAAGGCATCAGAAGATGCAAACAGGAAGATGGAAATGACTTTGTGCATCAAAATATTTCTTTACTCAAAAAATAATTTAAATGCATTTTAAAAGTGGCTCATGATAGGCCAAACATACGTGGCCCACATATCAATTTTTAACATCTGGGCCAAATACTACATTTGACATCTGGCCCATGTCTTGCATGCCACCTTAAAGACTGTGCCACCACTGCCAAACCTGGGCCATGTTTGGCCCACATGCTGTATGGCAGAGCCGGATGAATGCCTGCTGTGCCATCTTTACGCCAAATCTGGGCCAGAATCGTTTGCTACCTGGGATAGGTGTATATGCACGTCACATGTTTTATGTATGTGTTGATAAGCGAAGTTTGATTTCCATCCTACACGGCGCCTCATAGCATGTGTTTGCTTCATTGCCTTCTCTTCTGACACCGCTGGTTTCGGTGTCAGGGAGGTTGGCTTAAACTGTTATGATGCCTCATCTTCTCACTCTCAGTATGTTTTATCGTGTGTGTTCCCGCACCACTCTCCCGCACATTTTGCAGAGCACCGAAACTATACGTTTATCAGGACTTAAAAAGCTGAACCACTTCCACACCACTGCATTAGTCTTTCCTCTCTTATCAACTATTTCGTCTGCATTCTTACTTGTGGACGCTTGTTCATTCGCATCTGTATTCAGGGCACTCATTTTGTAGCTGAAACTTTCTGCGACGGTCACAGAGCTTAACCGACTGCTGAGCGCTGGCAGCGCGTGTCTGTAATGTTCGTCATCACGCTCTTTCTGACGACTGAGCACTGAACGTCATTCAGCGACAAATGATAATATATAAGATATTATACATATAATAAAATATGTATATGCAAACTTATATCTAAATACCGGAAATGGGTTTAAAACTCATATCACCGTTATTTTTAAAAAATCTACCGAGATGTATATTGATATAAAATTATTGTCCAGCCCTATTACAAACCTGTACCTTAAAGGGGCAAAACTGTACACAAAGGTACAAAACTTGTACTATTAAGGTACAAAAAGGAAAAGGTTCCACTCCACTGACAGGCTTTGTACCTTTTCTTCTAAGAGTGTAGGTATTGGGGATGTAGAATTAGAAAGAGAAAGTACTAATAAACAACCAAAATCTTAATAATGCATAGGAAACAAGACATTAGTTAATAGTGAGAACTGATACTTAAATGAAAGGTTACCTCACAGTAGTTTTACATCAATTAAATGTGAAATTGAGTTCTAAATTCATAGAAAAATGGTACCTTTACAAAAGGGACATGTTTACCTAAAGTGTTAATATCCGTACCTTAAATGTACATGTTCATACCTAAAATGTATTAATTAATTCATAAGTGGTGTACTCTTGAAAAGGTACCGTCATTTTTGTACATTTATTTCTGAGAGTGTATAAAACAGATTTAATTTAGTGGGCAAACTTTGATATTAAATATTTACTTGAAAGTTATACTAAATAATGTCTTCAGGCTAGTTAAAATGTCTAAAATAAATGAATAGATTTAGCAACATTATCAATTTAACTGTGCTGACAGGGAACAAAATGTAAACCTTTTAGTTGTGCTAAAAAATACAAACTTTCCAACACTGTAACTTAATTAGATCACTGAACTATTAAATTACACTTAAATTAAATTATTAAATTTAATAAAGATCTTATATATATATATATATATATATATATATATATATATATATATATATATATATATATATATATATATATATATATATATTAAATAAGAAAATGGATAAATAAAATCAGGCTGAACTTAGTTAAATAGCTGACACACATTGACATCAGTGATGCAAAGTCAGGAAAAAAATGTAAAGAACCTCTATTTAGTTCATTGTTGATTAATTTCAGTTTAATTCTCATTGTCAGTGCTTCAAAGTGTCCAATTATGAAACAAACTCAATTCAACTACAAAGCATCTCTAGAGAAGGCAATCGTGTTATTGTCCTGCTCAACTGCTCTTCTCATCAGTGTCTGTGCATATAAAATAATAATAATACTGAATAACAAGTGAAGAATTTACAGAGTTTATAGATGAAAATGAGTCTCTTTTTATTAATATTAAGTTAATGTTAAATGCACAGAAAGTCATGCTGAGAAGCTTATTATCAGTAAAGAGATGAGAGAGAGAGACTGGTTAGACTCAACCTTTGACCTGCTAATGAGGAGAACTTTAGACATCAGACCATCAGATCTTTTTTTTTTAAATGTGTGAAGGAGCATGAACATTCACTTTAACCAGATAAAAGCTGATCTTAAGCTGGACAGAGAAACGTTTTCCAGTGTTTATTGTTCATGCACATCAAATGGATTCTATATTAATTGGTGATGCACTTGATTAAAAAGTTAAAACATAAAATATATATATAATTTGTTTTAGTTTGGCAGGAATAAAAACAGTTTTTAATTGTTTTTCATAAAGTTTCAGGTCAGTATTTTTAGCCTCCTTAACATTTTGATTTCTTTAATTATTACCATTTGTATTGGCTAATATATCAATGGCTTACCTAATTAATAACCTTGTTAAGCCTTTAAATTGTACTTTAAGCTGAATACTAGTATCTTGTGAAATATTGTGCAGTGTCATCATGTAAAGACAAAATAAACTATGAGAAATGAGTCATTATTCTATTAATTATATACTGTTATGTTTAAAAATGTGTTTCAAAAAATCTGATAGACAGCACTTGGGAAATATTTAAAAAATAATTAAAAGGTTAATACATTTGCCTTTAATTATATATATATATATATAAAGTTATATACAGGTATGATACATTTATATAAATGTGATACATCATATAAGAAATACATTTTCTGCATTAAAAAAACAAAACAACATGTAAAACATTGTTCATGACGCCTTCATATATGAAAATGACCAGACCCCGGCAGAATTGGATGATTTCTATTGTTTGTTTCTGGATTTGTTTTTGGTCTTGTGTTGGGTTTGTTTTGATTTTATGTTTTGATTTTTTTGGGTTTTATTTTGCATTTTGTTTTGTTTTTGGGTTTTGTTTGGCATTTTGTGGGGTTTTGTTTGGCATTTTGTGGGTTTTTTGTGGGGTTTTGTTTGGCATTTTGTGGGTTTTTTGTGGGGTTTTGTTTGGCATTTTGTGGGGTTTTTTGTGGGGTTTTGTTTGGCATTTTGTGGGTTTTTTGTGGGGTTTTGTTTGGCATTTTGTGGGGTTTTTTTGTGGGGTTTTGTTTGGCATTTTGTGGGTTTTTTGTGGGGTTTTGTTTTGCATTTTGTGGGGTTTTTTTGTGGGGTTTTGTTTGGCATTTTGTGGGTTTTTTGTGGGGTTTTGTTTTGCATTTTGGATTTTGTTTTGTTATTTTGGGTGTTGTTTTGCATTTTGAGTTTTGTTTTTGCATTTTGGGTTTTGTTTTGTTATTTTGGGTTTTGTTTCGCATTTTTGTTTTGTTTTTGTTTTGCATTTTGTTTTTATTTTTGGGTTTTGTTTTGTATTTTGCATTTAGTTTTTTGGGTTTTGTTTTGCATTTTTGTTTTGTTTTTGCATTTTGTTTTTATTTTTGGGTTTTGTTTTGTATTTTGCATTTGTTTTTTGGGTTTTGTTTTGCATTTTTTGTTTTGCATTGTGTTTTGTTTTTTGGGGTTTTGTTTTGCATTTTGGGTTTTGTTTTGTATTTGGTTTTTGGGTTTTGTTTTGCATTTTGCTTTTGGGTTTTGTTTTGCATTTTGTTTTGTATTTTTCATTTTGTTTTTGGGTTTTGTTTTGTATTTTGGGTTTTGTTTTGTATTTTTCATTTTGTTTTGGGTTTTGTTTTGCATTTTTTGTTTTGTTTTGGGGTTTTGTTTTGCATTTTATTTTGTTTTTAGGTTTTGTTTGGTATTTTATTTTGCTTTTGGGTTTTGTTTTGTTTTTGGGGTTTTGTTTTACATTTTGGGTTTTGTTTTACATTTTGTTTTGATTTTAGGTTTTGTTTTGGGTGTTGTTTTGCATTTTGCATTTAGTTTTTGGGTGGTGTTTTGCATTTTGAGTTTTGTTTTTGCATTTTGGGTTTTGTTTTTGCATTTTGAGTTTTGTTTTTGCATTTTGGGTTTTGTTTTTGCATTTTGGGTTTTGTTTTTGCATTTTATTTTGTTTTTAGATTTTGTTTTGGGTGGCGTTTTGTTTTGTTTTTGTTGTGATTTCTACATAATTTTGCTTGCCTAGCAATCAGATTCAAATCATTAGACCCAGACAGAAACTCATATAACACTGACTTTAGTAAAGAAACCTGAAATGCGCAAAGCTAACATGTAGCACATCGCACAGCTGTAACTGTGGCTAGTGTGGAAACATGTGGAGCTCCAGTCCTGTGTGGGCCTCTAAATTACACACACTTTTAAAAGTGAATGTGACCTACGCCACACGCGTCCATCTACACTACTACAACCACACATATAAAAAAAATGCCTCATTTACTCCAAAAACACTTACAGCTAAACAACAAGCTGTTTCTCCTCTCGCTGTCGCCTGTAATCTGAAATCACTCATGAATCAACAACACCTCAAAGTGCCACCAATGACTCAATGGAAGCAAAACACACTCCAGGGACAATGCATGGCTTTAGTCATATCTAATAGCTCCTTTATGCATGAGCACAACAATAAAACAGTGGCTGTTTCACACTGAAGTGACCAGCGCTTCATCTAATCTGCAATCTGCCCTATACGATCCTAATTCCTGCACAAAAAGCGTGTCCAGTGTTCGTATGCATGTGTGCGTGTGTTTTATTCCTGGTGGGCGCCGCGTGCGTGTGTTAGTAGTTATGAAATAGAGCTGGCATCTGGCCCGTGCAGGACATTTGACCTTGATTTTTTTTTTTTTCCCTCTCCTCCCTCGCTCTCTCAAACTCAAGTCTTTTCCCTTAGCAGAGGCTAAAAGGCTCAAAAGGGTGGAAAGCCAAATATTTATTTAAGGCTCCTGGACGCCAGGTTGCATAAAAGGTTCCACAGCCTTTTGCATCAAACCTCAACCGTCGAAAACCACAAATTCTGTTTTTGCAGCCATAAAACTGCCCCCACCAAGGAGAGAGAGAGAGAAAAAAAGATTTCCATTCGGTTGATTCTTATAAATTTAAATGAAGTGAAAAAAAAAATCAGGTTTACTCCCAAAAGAAAAATATTGTGTTAAATATATTTTGCAAACGTGCGGGTGACAGAATATTTATGAGAAATAGACAAGCGCTTATCTGCTTCTAGGAGTTCTCCGTAGCTATGAATACAGGCTGTGTGTATTTCAGCATATCAGGATTTGCTCTGAAATGACATTTAAGGCTTTTTTTGGGGATCAATGGGATATTATTAGCATTAGATATTATCATTTTGATTGAATTTTTTTGTGAATTCACTTTTATTTAAGAGCAATAAGAGTTGATTTGTACAGTATAATAAGCAGGGCTCGAAATTGCGACCATTATGGTCGCATATGCGCCCGAAATTTAATCTATGCGACCTCATAATATATTTGAGAGCATTTGTGCGACTGCATATAACGGTTGTAGTGCGACTTGTTTCGATTTTTTCTAAAAACGTGCTGAATCGGACTTCCCTGCCGCTATATTGGTTCATATCAGCTGTCAATAACTCAAGGCTTTCTGCTGTCAGAGAACAGGGAGCTTATAAGGGCGCCAGCCAAGATCAATCGAGTGCTTTCGGAGAAGGTGCCCGAATCTCGATGCGTTGCATTAACTGCGTGTTCAGCGCAAATGTCCGCTAAATGTAAAATATAACACTGCACACATCATCACCAAAGAAGCTCGCCTTTACTGAGTTTAAACTGAATCTGCGGCTCATAACAAAGAACGGTATTGTGCCGGTGGTCAACACGAGAATCCTGTTCTGCCTGCTCTTATATTGGGTCCGCTGACTCGCCTGCTTTTCCACAAACGCAGTAAAATGTAAATCTGCGCATAACCAGACCGAGCATTTAAAATGACACAAACCCAAACCAAAACTTTTAAAGAGCGGCAGAAGTGAGACTTTTCTTACTTTCTTTGGTCCATTCTTTCTTGAGATGTATATTATTTTTCTATTTACTGATGACTGCTTTGCGGCTTTTGAATGATTTATTAAAATCTTACGTTTGTTTTGTAGCAGAAATATTATTTATTTAATTGACATGCGTATAAAAACATTAGTGCAAAATAAATATTTCTTACTGCAATGCTTCATTTTTGTTTGATGCAAACCATAAATGTATTTTTCATACAGTAACAGCAGGACCTTTTACAGTACATAACTCGCATTAAAGCACATCCAGAGCAGCATGATAATGAGAAATGTTATTCATTGTAAGTATTATTGACATCATCATCATCATCATCATTAATATTTTAAAATGATTAGACATTCATTTTAGAATTATTGCACAGATATCAATAAGTCATCACAGCATTAGTTAGATAGTTGTTTCTGGTTTTTGTTAGTCCTGATTGATGTTGTTTTGAAATACAATAAATCCCTTAATATACAATTTGCAGTGGTGCTCATTCATTTTTGGTGAGTGCTCCTAAATTTTTTCTGGTGCTCCTACATTTTTGAAGTTGGGAGCACCGGTGCTAACAAGTAAAAAAGTTAATTTCGAGCCCTGATAAGTCTTATCAGCTGTTTCATAACAGTTTAAATCAATTATAATTAATCTCAGTCTAAATCTTACAGTGTATTTAAGCAATACTCTAAAATGGGAATGTTTTGTAAACCGCCATAGTTAGTTAATTTATTAATTTATTTTTATAAACATCCATAAATCATGTAAGTTACCATATATTTATAAACAAGACAACAGTTATTTCTCTTAAGGTCTTTATATTAAAGAAGTGTTAAAGGTACTGCGTATTTCATTCATTCAGTCATAAAGGCTCTCAAAGTGTGTGTCGACGACTGAAATGCGACCTAAGGTGGACAGTAGCAGACTCCAAAATTACATGCAGATTCAGAGTTCCACATGAGGTTGTTAATTAGCAAACAATATAAACATTACGTATGTAAGCATTACGTGAGCAGATTACATTGTAACCCCATGTCCTAACAACACGCTACGTGATGAGATTTGCAGTGATAAGCAATTTGGCTGTTTGCACCAAACGAAACACGACAGAAATGTAAATACAGCCATTCAGAAGCACAGAATAGTGCACTTACTGCACTCCAACGAAATGATAAGGTGTACAATCTAACTAATACATATTAAACCTCTTTAACATTATTAAATGTAGATGCTGAATCACTGATATGTGTTGGTTTGCACTGAGTCACAGCTCTAAAGCTCAATTTCAGACGGTTTATTTTATTTTGAAGATCTGAGCTGAACTATCTGCTGCTGCTTTTAGCAGTATGGTAATAAATGTGATGTAAAACGTCAATCATACTCACATTATTAGCATTTAACACTGAATAAAGCACATGAGGTGCACCTGAGGTGATCATTGTCAGTTTTCTGTTGTTCAGCTGTGAGAAACAGAAATCGTTTCTAAAATATACATTTCAGGTTAGAACATAAACTCATTTTAATATGGAAAATATTCCTTCTATTGCGTGTCGTTGCTTTTATTTTGAACACAACTTAAATCAGCCTTTAGGCTCGATAGTCAGGCACCCTCCTGTTAGTGTCGTCAATCTGGCAACCTGCACCTGAGTGCAATACCTAGTAGGTGTCAAACTTACATACTGCACCATTAAAGTTCTCATTTCCAGAACTAACATATTAATGTAAGCAGTATGCGTTAGTTACGTTAAAAATTATTATTATTTTATTTATTTATTGATAAAACATACTTTTCCTCAAGTACATGTATCTTGATTTAAGAAATAATTCTTTGCGGAAATTTTCTACCATAAAAGTATAAAACAGTAAGTTGTAAACAGAAGATCAATGAGACCCGATGTAATTTGCTGTCCTTCATGGGCGGAGCTAACGGTCTGTTTTGATGCGCTTTTTCTTTGCTGCAGTTATTTTATTGGTTACATTTTCTGAACAGCATTATGGGTAATGTTGTTTTTTTCTGCATTTAAATTAATCAGTTGAATTAACGTGAACAGATGGGTTCAACAAAAGCATATACAATCTATAATCCACTTCAGAGTTTATCATTTATTATCATTCATTCATTTTCTTTTCGGCTTAGTCCCTTTATTAATCCAGGGTCACCACAGCAGAATGAACCGCCAACTTATCCAGCACATGTTTTACGCAGCGGATGCCCTTCCAGCTGCAACCCATATCTGCAACTCCATACACTGCGGACAATTTAGCCTACCCAATTCACCTGTACCGCATGTCTTTGGACTGTGGGGGAAACCGGAGCACGGAGTGAAGAAATAAGTCATTTAATTTGTTGAACACGTTCCTCACACTATATGTATAAACATATTTATTTTATTTATTTTTAGAACTTTCCACAACTGAAATGGTGCTTGGACAGGATTGTTTTTGAAAACTCAACTGGAGAAGGGGGACGAGACCAGAGCTGTGAGTATGAATAACAGTTTATTTGACATATGAACAGGGAATGATATGAGCAGGTAACGTCTATTGCAGGTATGATGAGCAGTGGACCGGATGATGGAATGGAACCGGGGAATGATAAGATGCAGGAACACGGAAACCACACAACCAGGAGGAAATCGCACTAGGAGGAGGAGAGACGCAGACACTGGAGATCACAGGGTAAATATAACTGATTCTATTAAGGATTCGCTGACCGTGAGAGTAGCCCTTCTGTCATTCAACAAGGAGTTAGGGACGGTGAGGGGTTTTGACTGGTGTGTGACTGATTAGTGCTCAGGTGATGGGGATCATGATGATTGGGCTGACTGAGATGATTGGCGCTTTATGACATTGCGTGTTATCCTGCTGGAAGTAACCATCAGAAGATGGGTACAGTGTGGTTATAAAGGGATGACATGGTCAGCAACAATACTCTGAGGCATTGACGGCCATTCTCCTCTTGCATCAACAAGGCATTTGCGCCCACAGAACTGCCGCTCACTGGATATTTTATCTTTTTCGGACCATTCTCTGTAAACCCTAGAGATGGTTGTGCGTGAAAATCCTAGTAGATCAGCAGTTTCTGAAATACTCAGAGCAGCCCGTCTGGCACCAACAACCATGCTATAATCAAAGTCACTTAAATCCCCTTTCTTCCCCATTCTGATGCTCAGTTTGATGCTCAGCAGATCGTCTTGACCATGCCTACATGCCTAAATGCATTGAGTTGCTGCCATGTGATTGGCTGATTAGACATTTGCATTAACGAGCAGTTGGAAAGGTGTACCTAATAAAGTGGCCGGTGAGTATATTGCGATATGAATATATTTTGACCAGGTGATTCGAATGTCTTTGGAAAGATTGAATTACTTTTGATCGATCGGGATGATTAAGTCTTTTTCCATGCAGTGCATCTCCATAAAATATAATAAATTACAAACATATAAAAATAGGACAGATTAAACATTTTAAATAAAAAGGGCAGTCTAAAAGCATTCTAGTATAAAAACTAAATCATGAAATGAAACAACATGATCATCATTGTATAAATAATATTTAATGATATCTTTATCTTTAATTTTCATAAATAATCCAATTTGATGTGACTTGTGGATGCACAGGGCTGCACAATATATCGTTTCAGCATCGATATCGCAATGTGATCATTCTCAATAGTCACATCGTAGGATATATTCAATGTTCAGTTAATCATTCATTCATTTATTTTATTTTCGGCTTTATTATCTGGGGTCGCCACAGCGGAATGAACCGCCAACTTATCCAGCACGTTTTACACAGCGGATGCCCTTTCAGCTGCTACCCATCACTGAAAAAAAAAGTTATATGTATTATAATTAATCATTTTTTGATGCCTGTGATTGTATAATGATTTTAATTCAGGTATAAGAAATTGTATCATTTGTGACTACAATTAATTTTATTGAATTATGTTTTATCGTATCATTTTAATGATTGTATTTATAGATTGTTATGCATGACAATACTCACAACACATGCAAATACAGAAATGCATTGCGAATAGCACAGACCACACGAAAATGTGTCGGGCGACCCCAAAAAGGTTATAGATTATTAGGTTTTATGGAGATGCATATAGTAACCAAATTCATCAATCTCTGACTAAATACATGCCTGAAAATACTGTCAACTAGGGCTGTGCAAAAATATCGATACATCTAACTATCGCGATAATTTCTTTTACGATAGTGTATCGATAGTCCAACCTCAAGTCTCGATTCAAGTTGTGCCAAACGACCTCCTCCTCCGCTCCTGTAGATGTCGCTAACTCGCAATCAACAAAAAGCCAAGTAGTACAGTATCAGAAGTCATAGATATATACATTAGATGTCGCCTACCCTACTGTTGTCTATTAGAAGGAATGCGTCAATAGAGCCGCCATTTTAGTACAGGGTAGCGCTCCTTTGAAATGAATGCAGGACCAAGCTGAAGTGGAGGACTGTGGCCATCCAAAGCCAGAGAAATACACATATACACGTATATCTATGATCGGGAGTTTTCCCCAGTGGTCAGTATGCAAATATTTTTTAAAATTACAAAATATTATAATTTTACATCACTTTTCTACATTGATGGATGTGACCGCACGGGCATTCCTGACAAAGAGTGAGTGTTTGTGTGCATGGAAATGCATTACCCTCCTTCCCTGTTTAATTTGATCTAATCCGTGTCCTGAAACACACCCCCTCTCCTGCTTTCACTTCTCATTCTGACGGAGGGAGCGATTCGTTTGTGAATGAATCTCCGTTATGAACGACTCGTTCACTTAGCTAACAATAACACAAGTTTCTGGCACCGCAGCGTCTTCTTGTCATATTTCATAACATTGTTTGTTTATTTTATTCAACAAAACTAGCATAAGCTTAGAATTTAGTGCGAATTGGTGCTACATTGCCTTATGGTCACTGCAGTAAGAGACTGTATTATCATCAGTAACATCACTTGTTAAGCACAAAAGTTCATAACATAAAAAACGAAATCTTACCTATGAAATGTGATGACTTTGTGCTTTGTTCGCTCGTTACTACACCCGTACACAGCGCTAAAGTTCAGCATCTTCACTTTGGCACACTGTCTTGACTAGTGCGGTTGAATGACGTTTGTCCTAGGAGCACTGTACCAATGTGGCGGCGCTATTGACGCATGCTCAGGGTCCCTATGTGATATCTAGTGTATATATATCTATGATCAGAAGTAAGCAAGAGTGAGTATGGCGGAAAATATAAGGACGCCTCCAGCTTTTACAGCTGACGTGTATATATATATAGTTCTCTGTTCAATCACACTGTGCAGTTCTGATGAATTGGAATGGATGGAAAATGAATTTGAATTTTAATTTGTCTGCCGACTTTATCAAGTTGTCAATATGTGACACATACTAATGCAATCTATTTGCAATATAGCACAATAATTATTGTATCGTGATATATTGTATCGTGATATGTATCATATCGTGAGGCCCTTGCAAATACAGAAATGCACTGCGAATAGCACAGAGCACAACGAAAATGTGTCAGGTGACCCCAAAAGATTGTTTATTAGATTTTATTGAGATGCACTCCCACGGCAGAATCATCTCAATCGATCAAACATTACAAATTCTTTCCAAATAGAGATATTAAGTCGTCTGGTGAAATTGTATTGATATCGTGCAGCCCTAATACACACATTGTGATACCGATGCTCAAACGATATATTGTTCAGCCGTAGTTCAAACTACTTATTTAAATTGAGCTGAAACAGTAAATTTTTTTTGTGAGGACAACTTAATTATTTTTCGTTCAATCTAGGGCTGTGCGTTTTAGGGAAATTATCTAATTATTATTTTTTTTTTGGACAGATATTGCGATTTGATTTGCGATTTAATTTTGTAAACAAACTTCAGCTCAATAATCTGTATCATAGCTTCTTACTGCTAAATGTGCAGTGAGTGTGTGTTAAAAACAAATTTGAATAAACGTCGGAGTTGGTTTGTTTTAAGTATTCAGAAAGTAAACACTCGTTTTTTTTTCCTAGAAAAAAACAGTAAGCACAAATAAAATTACGTTACCTTTCTGTAAACAAGTTGAACTGAAATTAGGGAGATAGTGTAGCTTATTATACAAACAAAAAAATACAGAACACTCAGCAAACTAACATGGCTAATAAGAGCCTTTCTGAAGCTTATGTTGTCTAAAAACAAAATAATTATCACAAATGCTACACAAAATATCACGACATTGAACGTACAGCTGTGGTAGAAAAAGAGTTTATCTCCTATCCAGCGTTTGGATGAGCTTTTTAAATCCCTCTTTGGTCGCTGCATTGAAAGGCACCGTGTCTTTAGCAAGGTAGTGAGTTAAGGCGTTAACTTAGGCCGCATTGCAGATCTTGATGGTCAATTTCGATTTTGTGTCTGTATCCGATTTTTTTGATCACCGGCTTACATCCTCTTTTAAAAGTGACTTCTATCTGAATTTACAAAGCAAAGGCGCAATGACAGAATAGAGCGCCCTTTTCCCCGTTCCTGTATTTAATCAGTTTGCAGGGTTTCCTTTGGCCATCTTTTAATATAGGCATTTTAATGTAATGTCCATGGCAAGATTCATGCATGTATGCTATAGTCTCTCGTTAACCTAAATACATGCTAGTACCGATGTGCTGTTTTTCTTTGATATTAATTCGTCTATTAATGCTTATGAAGCGGCAGACGCCATCATCCCACTCATTTGCACTTTCCCCGTTTTTATTGTGGCCGTTCTGTATAGTTCGGTTGTGCAATTCTGATTGGGCTGAATGAAAACGTGCTTACTCTAGGAAGACTTTCACACACAGACAGCAGTCACACATTTGCTCTGGGTGGGGAAAGTTAAATAATATATATATTTGATATTGCAGCCGCTTGCAATTAGCCAATCACGATTGTGATTAATCGCACAGCCCTAGTTCAATCCATTTAAAATTGTGCTTGATACCGTCATGTTGTCCCAACACAAAGTCGTGTGGAACTCAGCATTTTGACAGTGATGTGAGTGGACTTGAAGTCAACCGTTTTAGCTAAATACCACCTTCAATCCTATTTTAAAACATAAACAAAACTCATTAAAGGTATCATAATGTTCAGCTGTTTCCGCTGGGATGTGAACATATGTTTGTAGATCTGAGGCTTGTGCTGCGATCTCTTCTTCACAGAGGTGATATGGGGGTCAAAGGTCAGCGTGTCCTGTGGCTGCAGGCCATCTCCTCCTGTTGAGCACAATGAGGGTTGTTTACACACAGCAGAATCTTTCATCTTGTCTTTGCTCATCTTTCAGCAGATGAAGACAAACTGCTCTGCTGCTGGAGGATAATTGTCTGCAACATTTATATTGAGTTGTGTTTTCAGTAAAATATGTACACACAAATTAAGATTGTTATTATTTCAAAATACTAACAAGTTCATTAATACACAGTTTTGTTATGTTAATTTTAGCAAAAAAAAAGCCTGCCTGCCTGCCTGCCTGCCTGCCTGCCTGCCTGCCTGCCTGCCTGCCTGCCTGCCTGCCTGCCTGCCTGCCTGCCTGCCTGCCTGCCTGCCTGCCTGCCTGCCTGCCTGCCTGCCTGCCTGCCTGCCTGCCTGCCTGCCTGCCTGCCTGCCTGCCTGCCTGCCTGCCTGCCTGCCTGCCTGCCTGCCTGCCTGCCTGCCTGCCTGCCTGCTGCCTGCCTGCCTGCCTGCCTGCCTGCCTGCCTGCCTGCCTGCCTGCCTGCCTGCCTGCCTGCCTGCCTGCCTGCCTGCCTGCCTGCCTGCCTGCCTGCCTGCCTGCCTGCCTGCCTGCCTGCCTGCCTGCCTGCCTGCCTGCCTGCCTGCCTGCCTGCCTGCCTGCCTGCCTGCCTGCCTGCCTGCCTGCCTGCCTGCCTGCCTGCCTGCCTGCCTGCCTGCCTGCCTGCCTGCCTGCCTGCCTGCCTGCCTGCCTGCCTGCCTGCCTGCCTGCCTGCCTGCCTGCCTGCCTGCCTGCCTGCCTGCCTGCCTGCCTGCCTGCCTGCCTGCCTGCCTGCCTGCCTGCCTGCCTGCCTGCCTGCCTGCCTGCCTGCCTGCCTGCCTGCCTGCCTGCCTGCCTGCCTGCCTGCCTGCCTGCCTGCCTGCCTGCCTGCCTGCCTGCCTGCCTGCCTGCCTGCCTGCCTGCCTGCCTGCCTGCCTGCCTGCCTGCCTGCCTGCCTGCCTGCCTGCCTGCCTGCCTGCCTGCCTGCCTGCCTGCCTGCCTGCCTGCCTGCCTGCCTGCCTGCCTGCCTGCCTGCCTGCCTGCCTGCCTGCCTGCCTGCCTGCCTGCCTGCCTGCCTGCCTGCCTGCCTGCCTGCCTGCCTGCCTGCCTGCCTGCCTGCCTGCCTGCCTGCCTGCCTGCCTGCCTGCCTGCCTGCCTGCCTGCCTGCCTGCCTGCCTGCCTGCCTGCCTGCCTGCCTGCCTGCCTGCCTGCCTGCCTGCCTGCCTGCCTGCCTGCCTGCCTGCCTGCCTGCCTGCCTGCCTGCCTGCCTGCCTGCCTGCCTGCCTGCCTGCCTGCCTGCCTGCCTGCCTGCCTGCCTGCCTGCCTGCCTGCCTGCCTGCCTGCCTGCCTGCCTGCCTGCCTGCCTGCCTGCCTGCCTGCCTGCCTGCCTGCCTGCCTGCCTGCCTGCCTGCCTGCCTGCCTGCCTGCCTGCCTGCCTGCCTGCCTGCCTGCCGATTTTAAGAAAACAACTGAACATAAAGACTGTAAAAGCCTAATTTAATCCAATGCATGAAGTTGCTGCAAATACAAGCATCAGATGTGTGTCTAATATAAAAATATATATTTTTCCTTTTACATACCGATCATTTGATGCACTTTGGTCTGCTGCCTGTCTGGGTTTCAACAAGGTCCGCTACTAATGTAACAGGGCACGTACTTTCACTACTACACCTGCTCGTGCTCAAACTAAGATTGGCGCAGGTTTTTATCATTCATACATGTTGAGAGATCGACTTAAAAAGTGAATATAAACACACATCTGATGCAGTGTTTCCTCTAGGATTTTTTCCAGCTGTGGCGGCAGGCTTTTTTACACAGATCTGCCAACTATTTCAATGACAAATATTACACGCAGTATTACAAGTCGAGATAGCATTCATGTAATATGAGCACGCGAATCTCTTTGCTTGTGCGCCGATTTCCTTTGTTCATGCACAAAACTTCTTGCACGCACTCAAATTTACACGTTCAAGTGCAGATCTTTATGTGCGCTCTAAAATAACCGCTGCTGAAGTGCGATTTTGTGCGTTTTGCGATATTAACACGTCCTGAAGTGAAACGGCTATAAACTCCAGCAAGATAAAGTCATTGTATGCAGAGCCATTGAACTTTGTCAATAAAGTATACTTATGGAAACTGTGTTCACATTATCTGAAAGCTACGTGCTCGCTCTGTCGCGCTCCCGTCTCGCAGCTCACGCGGGAGAGACAGACGGCTGCAGGGACGCGAACAACAGCACGACACGCGCGTGGAAACATGAGCGAAGCTGACTGCGGTTGCCTCGGCAGCGGGGCTGTTGTTGCTCTAGCGGGGAGGGTTTTGGTTGTGCTTGACCATCAGGCCACCGGGAAATATCCCGGTGCTCCAATTGGCCCATCCGCCCCTGCCTTAAAGGGTTGAACAAATACCGCACAGCACTAGTTACAGAAAAGTTTGCGCTGTTTAATTCACTTACCTTTTAATGTGTTTTGGTGCGATTATAACCCGCTATAAAAAAAAACACGACCTGAATGTTTTGGATGTAATGTAGCCGTGGCGGGATGAATTTTGGTGTGGCAGCCCGCCACGGAAAAATGAATGTAGCGGAAACCTTGTGATGCTTGTATTTGCACCAACTTCACGCATTGGGTAAAATTAGGCTTTGCAGTCTCCACTGTATCTGTTCAGCTGAGGGAACGGAACCAACACTGTTACATCAAACACAGCGACATTCCAAGAGGGCGGCACCCAAGGTCTAAAAGCTATAATAAAACATGCCATTTTCTGCTAAATGGTTACATTAATTGAGTTTGTTTAATATATTTTCATTAAAGTGAAATCCAATGTACAAAATAATGTAAACTTGACTGAGTGCTTCATTTCCCATTTAATTAAGCAAACTTGAGGTCAATAGAAATGTGCTCTATTTTGGAGCCACGCCTAGTGAAATTTTGATTAATTTCACGAGGGAGAGCAGGATATTGCTGCTTGTGAAATACACACACTATCTGGCTGTGTATGGTATATATCTCTCACATGCAAGTTTGTGTTAGTGCAGCTTTAGCATTAGCAATGGAACTGCAGGCCTCAGCTAACGCTCACTGAGCCGCACCAGTGTCCAGCGCTGACATGTTTAGCATCGACCACACGCGTGCGTGTTTGTGCTGGAGTGGAGCTGATGAAACCCGCTCAGCCCACTCTCAATCTGCCTGTGTTTTTCTGACCTGCCGCTCCTGTTTGTCAACAAACCATTTCAGGCCAACTTTCCCCTCCAAACATCCAGCTGGATTCATGCTACATTTAGTGCCTCTTAATTAGCTTATTGAACTATTTCACAGAAGCACTTTTGTTTTCTTTCCATTTCTTAAATAACTGCAAAGCAAAAGAGGATTAAAATATGCAAGTGATGAAGCACTGAACAGCAAATCTGAATGAACATTTGAGAACTTAAAGCATCCAAATTTGCCTTATGTGAAATAAACATTTCATTGTGCATGAGCCATGAATATATTCCATTGAAATGCAAAAATATTTTATATATTAGGAGACAGTTGTTTTCATATACATGCAATTTATATTATTAATTATATATATATATATATATATATATATATATATATATATATATATATATATATATATATATTAAGTCATTAAAGATGTTTAACTTAAAGCATTGTTGTATGCAAAAAAATATTTATGCATAAACAATTAGTATATTAAACTGAAAAGTAATATTTGATTTATTAAATTTGAAATACACATTGAAAATGTATTATGCTAAACTATTATAATATATTTAACAACAAGAAACATGTATTTATATACTGGTACGATATTTGACAATTATATTTGCAATTTATATGGATAATTATATACAAAAAAAAAGTAATAACTCAAAGATGTAATTGGACTTAAAACAATATATAAACAATTCTTAAGGCATAAACAATCAGCATGTCAAGGTTTCCGCTACATTCATTCATCCGTGGCGGGCCGCCACACCAAAATTCATCCCGCCACGGCTACATTACAGCTTCTTATTTAAAACATTTAGTCGTGTTTTTTATAGCGGATTATAATCGCACCAAAACATATTAGAGGTAAACAGCGCAAACTTTTCTGTAACCGTAGTAGTGCTGCGCGCTATTTGTTCAAGGTGACATGCTGACTGACTCTCTGACAGACTGACTGACAGGTGCGTGAGTCCAGCAAACACGGCATAGCTTTCAGTTAAGATGAACACAGTTTCCATAAGTATACTTTCTTGATAAAGGTCAATGGCTCTGCATACAATGACTTTATCTTGCTGAAGTTTATAGCCGTTTCACTTTACTTCAGGACGCGTTAATGTCGGAAAACGCACAAAAACACACTAAATCGTGCTTCAGCAGCGCTTACTGGAGAGCGCACGAGAAGATCTGCACTTGAACGTGTAAATTTGAGGGCGTGCAAGAAGTTCTGTGCTCGAACAGAGGAAATCGGCGCGCAAGCAAAGAGATTCGCGTGCTCGTATTACATGATTGCTATCTCGACTTGTAATACTGCGTGTAATATTTGTCTTTGAAATAGTTGGCAGATCTGTGTAAAAAAAAAAAGTCCTGCCGCCACTGCTGGAAAAAATCCTAGAGGAAACACTGTATGTTATATTTAAATATAATATATAGTTAAAATAAAGAATGTTAAAATAGTCTAATATATTGAATAAATAAGAAGAGACATGTCGTCCCTTTAGAATTATAAGGTTCTATCTGACATTTTTGTCAAAATTGAGTTATTGACATTCTTAATAAATGACAACTTATTTACATTATGGGATGTTTTTTTTTTTTATAAGTTGTTTACATTTTATTTAAAAAAAAAATGTTGCACACATACTGTTTGCTATGGAATGCAAAAACTTTGAAGCTCAATATCTCAAAAATCATTCAGAACGCAGATAGAACCTTATAATTCCAAGGTGGTGATGTGTTCATATATTGGAAAATATGTGATAATGCCAACATATGCTCATTCTGAAAATGTACCCCAAATACATTTCTGGAGATCGCAAATTATGTAGCCAGAAGTACGTATGGCAGCATTTTGTCTTTAAACCGTGACGACAAGGAACGGTTCCAGAAAGCAAGTAAGACAAAAACAAAAGGCAAAAAATAAACAAGTAAATAACAGGGTGAGAATGTGGTAAAAATCAGACGAGGGCTTTTCTGGATTGCTTTTGAAAACACTGTCGGTCGGTCAGTCAGTCGATAGTAGCCTCTGAGGATTTACGCAAGAACAGCAGGCACGAATGGCACTCACCAGACAAATTTGAGATCTGAAAAGCGTACACAGCGGCCTCTGGTGGAGTTGCAAAAACTGCAAAACGTACCTCCTGGGATGTATTTGGTGCTCTCCAGAAATGTATATAGGGGTAAGTAATCAGAATGAGCCTGGGCTGGATAATGCATTTACTTGCATACGGAAAAGTATGGAGTTATATGTTCTTTACTTATACAACTAAATACAAATAAAATCAATTTGCATTACATTAAACAAAAACGTTCTGTTAAGTCAAATAATACTTAAAATAGCACTGCAAATAATATTCATTTGAGTTTAAATGTTATTAATACCGATTTAAAAAAAGTGGAGGTGTAGTATGTTTTTGTCATTATTGCCGTATGTTTATAATGATATATAATTCAATATAAACATATGGCAATAATGACAAAAACATACTACACCTCCACTTGTTTTATATGTAAAAACTAGTTTATGTAGCATTTACCACTAGTATACTATATTATGTAATAAAATGCGATATTTGTATATCCTCTTGTTTATTTTTTTCATAATGGTTTAAGTCTTCCTAATGCCAGTGTAATGCAAACCCTCAATCAGATCCAGCAATTAAGTGCAGTGAAATTATGGCTTCCATCCACAAACAAATGAAGCTGAGATTGCGGGTGACCTTTTGGCCCTCAGAGCTGTAATAAAGCGCTCATGACAGCATGTTTCTGTCAGCACTGGTCTCCACGTGAGCCCAGCACGTATATAGATGTGCAGCTGTTGATGTATGAGAGAAATCACTCAGCGAACGGCCTGTCATCATCCACAGTCCTCAACATTTGCCAGGAATTCTCAAGCAAACAAACAAAACATCAAAAATGCAGCGTATATATTGATAGCAGAACATTATACTGTTTTACAGGCCGGTGTTTGTGTCTGGAAAAACCCGATTATATTGCAATCCAATAAATCATTCAGCCATCGAGATACTTAAGCACACATTAAATGGACACTATGCTATCCCATCATGCAACAAGAGAGAATTCATGAATGGGAGTGAACTGATTATGACAAATGGCAGATGTAGAATGTCCAAACTACATTCATACTACTCTCAATCATACTATATAGAGCTGAGATGTCCAACCTAGGGACCAAAGTTGACCCATGGTAACGTTTGCTTTGGCCCACAAATGGAGCAATGGAACAGACAAAAAAAGTAAGCAGCTTACAATAGTGGAGACTGGTTCAAGGATGACGGCTGCTGAACGTGACCGAACTGCAGGACAATATTTTTGCTTTACATGTAAGGCTGGTAGCCTATTATGATGTGCGAAAAACCGATAAATGATTTCGCTTAACTCTTTTCCTGCCATTGACAAGAGAAAACGCTTCCCTGCCATTGACGAGTTTTACGGCAGTCTGTGTTTTAGGTGTATTACCGTAGGGAAAGCCTCAACGCATGTCCTCAGTCAGGTACATGATGTCAGATACTCCGGGGAGTGAAATCTGAGAAAGTAAGATCGTGGATAAAAATGAGAGTTATACAATCTTCCTTGGCTTAATCCCTACTGCAGGGGTCATCAACTATATTTGTCAGAAGGCCAGAGTTTTACCAGACAGTCTCCTTGGGGGCCGGACCCCCAAGAAGAAAATCAAATAAAAATCTCATTTTGGCTTAACATTATGTTTAATGTTTATACTTTTTCAATTTCATTACAAAACTGAAGGCATTTGATTTAGGCTCCCATCACCTATACCACAGTCGACCACTAGGAGTGATAGATATTTTGCCTCAACTCAATTAGGCTAAGTCAACAAGGGGAAATGTAACTTAAGCCATCGATTAAGCACTGTGAGTAGCCCGTTTCAGCATTGTGATTTGAATTCAAGCCCACTTAACGTTTCATTTGATGTGCGAACATTATTTGTGACCTGTTTTGTTCTGGTACCAGGTTATTTATTTACTGTGCTATTTTAAGTTGTGCCAGATTGTTTTTCCTCCTTTTTTAGGGTGCTTTCACACCTGTGAATCGATTCAGTTGTTCCGAAACAGGGATTAAAATTGTTACTTTGTTGTTGGCGCGGTTCGCTTTCACACGGCAAAGTTTCTAAACGGACCAAAAGAGCTAAAGCAAGTCACGTGTGAGTAAACTCTCCTCACATTGGTCAGAGTTTCACGGTTTATTTTGCACAGTCTCGCTCAGCTGTCGGGGAGGGTGGTTTGGTGGTGTTTGACAGCGTGCGCGCGACATGTCTGAAGAGCGAGGATGAAGACGCGGGATTTCCGGGAGATTATCACTCGTTTGCGGGCATCCGGGAGTCTCCGTGCATTTGCGGGAGACTCCCGGAACTTCCGGGAGACTTGGAATGTCTGGAGTGACTCATAATCCACTCATAATTCTCTCTTCATATAGCCGTATGCCTATTACATTTCCATAAAACACTGTGATATAGGCGGGCTCGGATCGTATCGCTTTCTCACTACAATCGATTCGCTCCAGGGTTCGTTTAAATCAAGCCGAGACCACCTCATTCAGGCGGTCTTGGATCGATTGCTTTGGCGCGATTCCGAGCGCGATTGCCCTGTTCACATATGCCAAACGAACCGCGCTAACTGGGCAAACGCGCCAGGTTCCAGAACAAAAGTCTAGGTGTGAAAGCACCCTTAGTCCTGAGGCAGACATCCCAAATCTCCCGGAAGTTCTGTGAGTCTCCCGCAAATGCATAGAGACTCCCGAATGCCCCCAAACGAATAATAATCTCCCGGAAATCGCGCGTCTTCCTCCCGCTCCTCAAATACGTCGCGCACCCCTCTCCACTGCATCCCTCCTTGCTCTTCATCACACACACCCCACCCGGTTTACCTGTTTGAAACGATAAATGCTTAATGCCGCAAGGTCTGTCTGAGTCTGTCTTCATTTCAAGTGTAGCCTAAATATAGTCATAAATGGTGGTTATTCTGACAAGAGACTCAGTTGTTGTTATTTTAAGTTGATTTAATAGTGTGGACCACTATTTTCTTTTTGATCCGGACTTTATGTATATATGTATATATATATAATTTCTTGAGCTCTAAATCCACTCCAAAACAATAAAACGAACTACCAAACCTAAAGCTTGTGTCCACTGATAGAGAGCACAAGCCTGAGGAAAAGCACTGAAGGACGAGCCGAATGTTGAGGAAACCCAAACCATCAACATCTGAGACTAAATATCAAAGCAGCCGATGATGTGCATCAGCAATAATCGCTAACTAATCCTTATCACTGTGCTGGAGCTGAATGCAGTGTTCGTGCTCCGTCGAGTGTCAGAGGAACGGCCTGTCAGGAGCTCAGATTGATCAGATCAGCCTGCGTCCTTCAGCACTTCCTACAATCACAGACGGCCATTCGCCTCTAATTAGCCTCCAAAAGAGACGTCAGGGCTCTTGATTTAAAGCAGGAACACCACGACTCTCTTTGTCCATCTGCGGCCATGCATTGTATCCAATCACGGGGGGAAATGCATTGAAAATGATGGTAAATAAATATACACTCTCTGATTGCAAAAATTGCTTGTCTGAGCTGAGCTGAGCAGGAAAATGTATTCATTAATTTAATTACAACTTGTTCATGCTCCCCTAATGGTGGATTTAATTAATTAAAACCACAGTAAAAACATTGATTTGAATTTAATTAACAGTTTTCTATTTGGATATGGTTTAAAATAGGATTTATACCTGTGATGTAAAGCTGAATTTACAGCATCATTGCTCCAGTCTTCAGTCACATGACTAGAAACTGTTGTCACATTTCAACAGATCATAAAAAATATTTTGGATTATTATCAATGCTAAAAAAACTTATTTATTTGTTTTTATATTCATTGATTTGCTTATTTACATTTTAGTTCAAGGACCAATTCTCACTATTAAATAGTGGCTTATTATTAAAACATTGGCAGTTTATTAGTATATACTGTAGGGCTGCACAATATATTGTTTCAGCATAGATATCGCAATGTGTGTATCTGCAATAGCCACATCACAACACATGCAATGTTGAGTCTGAAATATATTTGATTAGGAGCCACAGAACACATGTGATTTCTAGAGTTTGCATATGTTTTTAAGGCCTAAGGACTGAGCTTTTCAAGAGAGTTTAGAAAAATTATGTTTGGAGGTGTAACAAAGATTTTTTTTTTTTTTACAATTATTTATACAGAATTGATGAAATTTAGGCAACAACAAAAAAGTTTTTCTTACTTAGAATTTTTGTCCTGTTTCTAGTCTAAATATTGTTTTCAAAGCGAAAACAAGATTATTTTACTTACCACATTGGCAAATAATTTAGCTTGTTTTAAGGAAAAAACTTAATTTCTTTTTAAGGTGAAAACAAACAATATTTTTACTTAAGAATCTGAGAAATTTCAAAGAATTTTTAGATATTTGGACTAGAAACAGGACAAAGCAAAGAAAGAAAGCCTTTTTTTGCATTGTGATTATTCCATCTGTGTACCTAATTACTGTTAGACTCACCAGAAAACCGACAAATAGAGCTATTCATCTTTTCATATCGCAATATTTATCGCAGAAAAATTAAATATCGCAATATCAGATCTTTCCAATATACTGAAGCCCTAATATACTGTATTAAGTACATATTATTAATCGCTACGATATATAAAATTTTACTACTAATAAGCGCCAAATTAGGAATTTATTGAGACAAAAGTCATAGCTAATGGTTTACTAATAGTCGAAATTGTAAAGTGGGACCATTTAATTGTTTAAATTCAATTAGGCAGTGTTCATTTTCATATTTTATAACTATTTGTTTTGAGTAACCAAACAAAGCTTAAAATGTGGCCTTTTTAATCGCTGTATGGACTACACTTTTAAGTAATACAACACATCTAATAAAAAGTAAAAGTAAAAAGTTTTTAATTTAATTACACTTTCATTTCAAATTAAATGTTTAATGTGCAATAACCAAACAATATAAGAAGCAAAAATAGTTTTCAACATTTATTATGAAGAAGAAACTTTTTTTCTTAAGTTCCCATTCAAAGAACTAAGACCTTGTTCACATTTGGTATTAAAATGCATTTTCGTCGATCTAATCACAAGCGAACAATGCTTGAGAAGTACCAGCCTGATCTCGTGTGGAAACCTAACTCTTTTACGTTCAGTCATACGAACATATACGATTTCAAAAAGGAGGCATGACACCCAACCCCACCCCTAAAGCCACCCACCATTGGGGGATAAGCAAATCATACTAAATTGTACGAATGAGATACTAAATCAAAAAATTACGAATTGCCGTGAGATCGTATTGGAAGTACAGGTGTGAATGGGGTGTAAGACGTATCTGGTATAAGCGTTATATGATTTAGTTATTTTTTCCCTTATTACTTCTTTTGCATATTTTTTAATGTTGTAAAATATATTCCACGCGGTATCGAGTATCAATATTTTTCAAGGTATTGTATAGAATTGTATATTAGTTGGAAATTCAAGCATAGTGACAACAATAATATAAATAGAAATGTTTTCTAAAAAAAACACCAATATGGATTAGGGCTGCACGATATTGGAAAAATCTAGTGCGATATATATTATAAAACTAGTAGTAATTAGAGCTGCACAATATATTGTTTCACCATCGGTATCACAATGTGTGTGCAATAGTCACATTGCAGGATATAAAATGTTTAATTGGGATTATAGTTGATCAGCACAACATGTTACATTGCAAAGTATAACCATAACAGAGAGAAACTTTATCATTTGCATGTGTTTTTAAGACATTTCAAAAGAGTTTAAAGCATTCGGGTGCAAAAAAAAAAGCATATTTGTAGCTTTAATGCTAAATTATTTTACATTTCATTATTCAATTTCAATACCTGATTACTGTTTGACTCTCCGGAAAACATAACACTGAAAAATAGCACTGAATGATGGGCCAAAAGTAGAGCAAACCTAAATTAAAATGTGTCCATCTGCATTTATGCATTATATCCAATCACAGGTAAATGCATTGATATAAAGTAAAACGATCTCTCAACAAGCCTAATATGTTTAACCATTATTTTTTTGCAAAAATAAAAAGGATTTTTTAAATATGGCTATTTCTTTCTGTTCAAACAACAGATCTCAATGCAGGGTGGTTCTCCGCGGTATCAAAAATCGACATTGCATCTTATAAAACTAGTAGTAATAATAAGAAATGTTTCTAAAAAAGCACTACTACGGATGTTCAATAATGAAGAGCACAAGCCTGAGGGAGGAAGAAAAAAATAAATAAAATAAAATCACTGAATGATTGGCCAAAAGTAGAGCAACCCCAAACCATCTGAGACTAAATTAAAATGTGTCCATCTGCATTCATGCATTGTATCCAATCACAGGTAAATGCATTGACAAAGTAGAACGATCTCTTAATCCCTGACAGGGCTCGCAATTGCAACCGTTTTGGTCGCATATGCGCCCGAAATTTTATTTATGCGACCTCAAAATATATTTGGGAGCATTTGTGCGAGTGCATAAAATTGTTGCGTGCGACCGGTTTTCACTGCAAAATGCATCTTTGCACTTGAAACGCAGCATTCAGGAACAGTTTTAAAACTGTTGCCATGTCTACTTGCTGCAGTAAACAAAGCCTGCAATGCTTGCCCCGCCTTCGCGCTCTTTTTATTGGCCCACTGCGCTAGAACTGATCGCGAATGGATTGGTCAAAATCAGCTGTCCATCACTCAGTCAACGCCGTCTGCCTTCAGTTGACAGGAGAGCTACAACCGCTAAAATGTAAAGCGCTGAAGGTGAGAATGACAACAACACGGTCAGATTTTGTTTTTGAAAACCACATAAAGCAACAAATAATGCCACATCTGATTACTGATCGTGGTGAATGTTAATCCACAATCTACATTTGTCGAAGAGTGGATAAAAGGCTTCCATTGGCTTCAAGTCCGCTATGAAAATAAATAAAGCATTCACTGTAAAGTCTGTGGGACGGAATTTTCAGGTAACTGCCACATCTACACATTTTAGGCATGAAATGTTCTGTTTAATCCTTCATTTAATCACCAGATGCTGTCAGCCGTGCAGCTATAACTAAAAGTTAACACCACGTACACCATCGCAAAAGGGCTTGCGTTGACCAAGATTAAACTAATATTGCAGCTCATGAAAAGACCGGTATTGCTATTAAAATGACGTATACAAATAATAAGGTATACGTCAAAAGCATCTGTGCAATATCAGACATCACCTGTGAGAACACAGCACGTTAACAGATTCATTCATGTCAAGTAGTGCGTGCAGGGCCGGTGAGCGGTCCGTCCGTGTATCTTTTGGTCACTCAATTATGTTATAAAAATGTATTTTCTTGTGATGACGGGATTTCGTTGAGACATATTTTCCTCACTCAAGCATATATATTTTTTGCTTGTTAGTTTTGATTTCAAATGCAATAAATCTGTTTATATAAAACTTAGCAACGGTGCTCATAATTGGTGGATGCGACTAAATTTTGACTGGTGCGCCTACATTTTTAAAGTTAGGAGCACCAGTGCTACCAAGCAAAAAGGTTCATTTCCAGCCCTGCTGATACATTTAATCTGTTTTCTTTTACAAAAATTAAAAGGATTTTTGAAATATGGCTGTATCGATCTCTTCAAACAGATCTCATGCAGCGCGGTTCTCCACGGTATCAAATATCGATATCGTAGCTTACAAAACTAGCAGTACTAAAAGAAATGTTTCTACTACAGATGTTCAATAACGAGGAGCACAAAAAAAAGCACTGAATGATGGGCCAAAAGTAGAACAAACCCAAACCATCTGAGACTAAATTAAAACCTGTCCATCTGCATTCATGCATTGTATCCAATCACAGGTAAATGCATTGATAATGATGGTAAATATACACTCTCTGATTGCAAAAAATGTACCTTGTCTGACAGGGCTGGCGAGGAGAAGCACATTGACCCATAGCAAGCGCGCAGTCGGTTTCTGCACCGCAAACTCCAGTCCTGCGGCTGGAGAAAACCACAGCGTCTGGCCTGAAGACTGGAAAATCAATAAGCAGCACTAAAAAGCCAGAAGCAGACGACATCGCCGAGATTCCCATGCCTTCCTCCGCTGAGCAATAACAGGCAACCATCCCTGAAACGCACTTGGACGCTTCACCTGTCGCCTGGAGCCAAGGGAAAAATGGATTAGAGACCAGCAAGCGCATCCAAATGAAGGAAAAGATGGAGAGATGAGGGAGATTCAGAAGAGAAACGCTCAAATGGAGAGCTGCACCAGCTGAGAGTGGCTATTATCAGTTTCATGTATGGTTGCTGATGACTTTTACACATGTTGTGCTCTGACTTATACTGTAAATACATATTGAGAATGAGATGCTTTTTGGTTGGTGTCTACAGTACTCAACATCTGAAGTGGATCAAAATCTTTTATAAAAGTTGTCCTTAAAAGAAAAAAAAATTAAATACATTATAATAATAAAAATAACAATAATAAAGTTTATTGATGATGCGCTTATCTTAAACTCAAAGCGATACAAGATATACAATGGCAGAGAATTACAAGCTTGCATAAAATCCCAGAAGAAGCGGACTGGCCATAGGGAGCACCGGGACATTTCCCTGTGGCCTGATGGTCATCTGGCCTGCCACCTTGATTCCGGCCCGGAATTTTGTTTTCTTTTTTAAATATTTCCCAAATGATGTTTAACAGAGCAAGGAATTTCTCACAGTATGTCTGATAATATTTTTTCTTCTGGAGAAAGTCTTGTTTGTTTTATTTCAGCTAGAATAAAAGCAGTTTTTAATTTTGTTAATAACATTTTAAGGTCAAAATTATTAGCCCCTTTAAGCAAATTTTTTTTTCCCGATAGTCTACAGAACAAACCATCATTATACAATAACTTGCCTAATTACCCTAACCTGCCTAGTTAACCTAATTAACCTAGTTAAGCCTTTAAATGTCACTTTAAGCTGTATAGAAGTGTCTTGAAAAATATCTAGTCAAATATTATTTACGGTCATCATGACAAAGATAAAATAAATCAGTTATTAGAGATGAGTTATTAAAACTATTATGATTAGAAATGTGTTGAGAAAATCTGCTCTCCATTAAACAGAAATTGAGGGGAAAAAATAAACAGGGGGGCTAATAATTCTGACTTCAACTGTCTATATTTAAACACAGTACACACAGTTAAATTACTATATCAAAACAAACTTATTTTGGATTAATCAATTAATCTGTCCAGCACTAATTATTTTATTTATTGTATTACTTAATCATACTAGAGATGCGCGGATTAGCTCAAATGTCACCCGAATCCGCTCCTTCATTCTAATCATCCACCCGCCACCCGCCCGCACATATTAATTTATCTGATATATATATCCGCACCCGACCCGCACCCGATCGCCACTTTAATAATTCTAATTCTTTGTTTTAAGCATGATGATAGGTGTAACTTTCTCCGCAATGTCCGGCGGCAGAGTAACAGCTCGTTAATTCATGCTCAAGCAAATGATGAGACGGACAAAAGTACTCGATGCATGCCCTTCTTTTACTTATTTCAGTGTTTTCAGGTTCACAGTGCAAAACAGCTCCAGGGTGGAATTACTGAAGTAAACATAAAACAAAACCGGATAAAACTTTCTCCCTCTAATTCACCGCACGCACAGCACACAGCGAGAGCTCACATCACACAGCATGCGTGTCGAACTACACTACCCACAATGCCCCTTGCTATGGAATACAACTCCCGTAAAAGCAGTCCTAAGCAGTCACTATTTCCCCTCTCCTGCAACTTAGGTCACAGTGGGTCGTTCGTTATTAACAGCAGATTCAGCTTTTACATATACAGGAAAAAGAGAACAAAAACGGCGTCCCTTCAGCCTAAACAGCAGCTATGTTGTGTGTACTTGCCGCTTTTCTTAACACTGTGCAAAAACAGAATAGCATCTACTGTGCCTGGATTCGGGCGATTCCGCCTCGCCTCCAAAACACGGCTGGCTGCACTAAATGAGCGTTCGCGCGAACCGCTTGTTGCAGGAATGCACAAGCTTCTCCTTGCAAGGCACTGCAGTCGTGTAAATAAGCGATCTTGTTTCTCCCAGAAAGATAGCAGATTTCCCTCTGATGACTCCTCTAACTGAAGTTAGCACAGTACTCTTGCACTTCATCCATTATTTTGGGCGTCTCTCATCTTCATATTCTGCGAAGTCCACTCTCTGCTTTTTTGCTGGTCAACTGCTATGACCCGTTACATCCACCCGCGACCCACCCGCAATTGATAATAATGTATTTTTTTATTACCCGACTGACCCGCAGATTATACGCAGCGCCTGCGGATTTAACCGCCATCCGCGCATCACTAAATCATACAATAGCAATATTTTAATTCACTTAAAATGTTGACTGCTGAAGTAAATTAAAATAAAAAGCATCAACCTCAAAATTTATTATTTCGTTTGTTTTGCATATGTTCTTTTTGTGCATTTCACAATCGCCTCACAGCAAGAAGGTCGCTAGTTCGAGCCCTGGCGTGGTCAGTTGGCATTTCTGTCTGGAGTTTGCATGTTCTCCCTGTGTTGGCGTGGGTTTCCTCCAGGTGCTCCGAATTCCCCCACAGTTCAAACATATGTGCTATAGGGGAATTAAATAAACTAATTGGCCGTAGTGTATGTGAGTGTGTGCAAGAGTGTGTGGGTGTTTCCTAGTGTTGGGTTGCGGCTGGAAGGACGTCCGCTGCATAAAACGTGCTGGATAAGTTGGCGGTTCAGTCTGCTGTGGCGACCCCTGATTAATAAAGGGACTAAGCCGAAAAGAAAATAAATAAATGAATGAATGTATATTGTTTTTATACGTGATAGTGCTAATTTTAATAAATATAAATAATATTAGGCAACGCAGTGGCGCAGTAGGTAGTGCTGTTGCCTCACAGCAAGAACGTCGCTGGGTCGCAAGTTCGAACATCGGCTGGGCTGGGTCAGTTGGCGTTTCTGTGTGGAGTTTGCATGTTCTCCCTGCATTTGCGTGGGTTTCCTCCGGGTGCTCCGGTTTCCCCCATAGTCCAAAGACATGCAGTACAGTTGAATTGGGTAAGCTAAATTGTCCGTAGTGTATGAGTGTGAATGTGTGTGTGTGGAAATTCCCAGAGATGGGTTGCGGCTGGAAGGGCATCCGCTGCGTAAAATCGTGCTGGATAAGTTGGTGGTTCATTCCACTGTGGCGACCCCGCAAGGGACAAACCCGACAAGAAAATGAATGAATGAAATGAATGAATAAATAATATTATACAATTGTTTTTGCTTGCAGAAGCCAATAAGTAACCGAAGAAACCTTAAAACTTAACCTTTTTATGCCTGTATGGATTATCCAACATATGTAATAAAAAGTAGGTCTGTCTAAATGCTAACGAAAAAGTGCAAAGTAAAAAGTAACAGAGGCACCCACATGAAAATATACTACAGTAATTTATAGTAAATACTACAGTGTTTTTTAACCATACTGACACGGACACCTCCAATCGAGATAGAGATGTTGCACTTGATCTGATAAAATGTTGAGGAATTGGTTATGTACAGGCGTGTGTTGTAATTTCCATGTATTGTGCAATAAGTCTATATATTGATTATTGTGACTAGATTTTTTGGACTTGAAAGTACTACACTAAGTACAATATCATTAAAATGAATGTGTGCGTTGTACTTTTGAAGTAGCACAATAAGTACAACCAATAAAAATGGCTGTTTTTGCTTGCAAATATTAATCAACCTTAAATCTAAAATATTGCAATCTATAATGAAGGTTTCCGCCAACTGAAGAGTACCTCCATTTTATTTACTCGGATTTGGCTCTCGCCGAATGTTAATTTTGGCCTCTGGATCTGGATGACGCTCAGACTGAGAAGCTGGAAAATTTGTTTCCTCTTACCTGTAGGATTCAATATCAATCATTATCTGATTTATTTCTCAGCATTAGCGTGATATTTGGAACAGCACGCCTCCGCACGCCTCGGAGCGCTACATATGCTAAATTCATATTAATAAATGAACACGTAACGTTTCTATAACATAATGATTTGTGTGGAGTTTGCCAGCACGGCGAGGTGAGGAAACATACTGACGCCAAGCCCATCCGCGTTTCCTCACAATCTCCGCACTGTTTTGGACATTTACAAAAATAAACTTCTCAGCAACCCAATATTCATCCAACACCAGCTCTGGCTAACTTCGCCGCCGTGGTTTGCTCACTTTGGCCTGTTATTAAACAGCTGGAGAAGACTAGAGTCTTTCACTTCTCACCTACCTCTATTACCTTAACCCCTCGCAAAAAAAAGGACAATTACACATCATTTAAGACTTAAGCAATTAGAGGCCATTTCTGGAAATAACCCCGCTTGTCTTCTGGCTCATGCGGGGACCCGAGGGGATGAAAGGGGGCGGTGTGGGGACTGATGGTTCCTGCTGCTGGTGTCAGTCCAGATTAGTGAAACACACACACACGCGCACACACACTACTGCGCTTCTGTCCCGTCCGAGAGCGGGTTAATCAGGGTCAGAGCATGTGGAGCTGCAGATGCCAGAGAGGAGATTAGGGGAAAACAGAATCGAGCGCCGCTCCAATTATGCCTGGATAAACATCAGCACTGCTGCCACATGCACACGTACTGGGCAGAAAAGAAGAAAAACAGGGTTTCCCAATTCAGGGGGTTCAACTAATAACTAGGCCCAAACAGAATCAGAGCTTGCAGAAATCCACAGAAAACTCTGCAGACTGTTGACCCTGTCATTCCATCTGTTTACTTACGTAAATGTGTGTATATAAATGTTAAAAGATTAATCGCAATCAATTGCATCCAATTAAGTACAATGAGTACACCCCATTTTGAAAATGAATATTTTTCAGTGAATATTGTATTGTATTTTAGTGCATTTAAACAAAACAGATTTATTAAACATGTATATTTATTAAAATATTAGTTTAGTCACCAAAAATATTTGGAAATATAAATATAATACAATTAAATTCAAGCAAAATATTACAACCTAAAAAACTTCAACTAAATTTCTTCATTTTTTTGCTTCTCTTGATTTTTCCTTTTTAAAATGTGTATTTAATATTTTTCTATAGCATATAAATTTGGCAATTAAATTCAAGCAAAATATTGCAAAATATTTTAAACCTACAAACTTTCACAATTTTTTTTTTGCTTTTCTTGATTTTTGCTCTTTTTTTTATTTGTATTTATTATTTTTCTATAACATAAATTTGGCTGTACTCGTTTTTGGAGCGTTATCGTAAGTTATTTTGTTAGATAAGCTCTAGATTTGGCTTCAGTACTGACTAATCTATTTGCACAAATATAATATTGTATAGCTTCCTATTAAAAATATGAATTTAAACGAGAGATTTGTGAGAGGTGTATTTATATATGCTGAGCACTATATAGATTTAAGAAAAAGTTTAGATACCACGGTTAAATTTAAGTTACATTTAAGACTTAAAGACATTTTTAAGATCACTATAAATGAAATTTTAGACTTATACAGGGCTAGATGCTAAGGATTTTCGTAGAATATCCCAATTAGAAAAGATTTTCACTTGCCCTATCAAAAATGATTACAATTTAATAAATTGAATAACACAAAAAAATATAATTTTGTTTGAATGTATATTTTTAAAGTTTCAAATATATCTATTCACAAACCTTATAACCCTTACCAAAGTACAGAACAAAACATAGCTGTCATTTACTTCAGTCTACAATAATAATAATAATAATTTAGCAATAAAAATTATAGGTCAGTATGCTCAGCAATAAATAAATGGAGAACTTTTAAGCAAATGTTACTGTAAGAAAAGTAATTAAATGCTATTTTTGAATACAAAAGTTAAAAGTTTTATTGAGATGGATTATTGGTGATTGTATGGGTGTTAATGGCCAGATTGGGTAGCTATACATGAACAAATGAACATTAAGACCTGTTACAAAAAGATTTAAGACCTACAACACAACATTTCAGTAGACTTAAGACTTTTTAAGGCCTAAAATTTAGTTTTGGAGATTTAAGACTTTTTAAGACCCAGCGGATACCCTGATATACACTTTTAGCTTAGCATAGATCATTGAATCAGATTAGACCATTAGCATCTCACAAAAAAAAAAATACCAAAGAGTATGAATAAATTTCATATTTAAAACTTGACTTTTGTGTTGTTTCATTGTGACCAACAGATAACGAAAAGTTGCTATTATCTAGGCTGATATGAAACTATCAGTACTATACTCTCATTCCAGCGTAATAATCAAGGAGCTTTGCTGCCTTACTATGATGGCCATGAGAGTACTGTATGTCCATAATTGTGGACTGCAGTTTACACTTCACTTCATCAATTTGTTCGAATGAAAATCAGTTTTCACCCTAACACGTAACGCTCCACTCTGGGGTCCCGTAGCTCCCCCCGCATTGCCATAGAAACAAAAAAATAACATGTCAGCGTCAGAAAGCAAGGAAGAACTGGGAGAAATGTTGCGCTCTTTGAAATGGAGAAAAAAAAACAACAACGCCCCGCCAAACAAAGGCATAATTCAGGGCGCTCCATTACACATTCACCGTCAGACTCGCATTTGAACCTGTGCGCCACGGTATTGCTCACGGTAAGAAGTAATTGATAAGACAATTAATGGAGAGGACGAGCATACGCAAGAAACTGTTAGCGATCTGATGTTGGAATCCAACGTTGCTGTTTCCCAATAAATGACCAGCCACAAAGACGTTCATTACAGTAAATATAAACACTGACAAAACTCAGTGCACTAGACTATCTACCAGATGCAGCGGCCCTACACAAATAAAAGCAATAAAATGCAACCCACTAGCCTAATGTGAGTACTTTATATGAACTTATATAACACAAAATAAAAATGATTAAACCTCAATGCATGTTCAATAAAAAAAAAAAAAAGCAAATAAAATAAATCTTCATTATGCGTTTACTTTCACTGCAACTGTATAAAATGGTTTAATTTAAATTATTATTATTATAAAATTAGTTTATGCAATTATAAAGAGCTTGTTAAATTTGCTTGTTAAATCTTTTTTTCTTTAGCATTTTTATATCCTTTAAATAATTATAATTATGATAAGGTTATATTGGTTAATAACCTTCAGCTCCAAGCAGTTTTTTTGTGTGGGGAAAAAAATCGATTTAAATGAATTTAAATTGTAAATTGATTTATTAAAAGGCCGTATCGCCCAGCCCTACGAAAATTCTGAAAATGCAAAATCAAAAAAAAATAAAAAATCAAATAATAAAACTCTTAATTTACAGACTAAATTGATTAAAACTGTATATTATTGGTGATTTTCTGCAACATACTTTTTAATCCTAGAATTATGCACAAATAATATTTATTTATTTATTTGCATGGCATGCAACCCCACTGTTTAAAAATAAATAAATAAATAAATAAAGTTAACTCAACTTAAAATTAAGGCAACCAACTTCAGGACATTTTTGAGTTGACTCAACTTTCAACCCAATTACTTGAGTAAACTCAAAAATGTCCTGAAGATTGTTGCCTTAAAATTTTCAGTTGAGTCAACTTATTTTTTTACAGCACAGTTAAAAATTTTAGAAAACTGTGAACATGCAAATATGTTCTTAATTTAGGGCTGGAAGATTTGGCCTAAAATCTAAATCTTGATTAATTAAACATTTGAACTCGATTATGATTAATGAACGATTATTTTATCTTTTTTTTTTTTTTTTTTTTTTGCCCTCACAGTTTACTGACAAGTTTTGTATAGTAAATTATGCTCACATATTACAAGTCAGAAATTTTTGAATGAAAGGTGCATTAATTGATTGATCGAGGAAAACACTCACTATCTACTACCTATGATTATTTATTGAACATCAATGTTAAACAACTTAAATTAAAACACACACTGCCTAAAATGAACAGTCACTTTTTTTTCTTATAAAAAGTGAAAATAAAGAACTTTTGGAAACAAAATCAATTATTTTCAATGTTTTTCATATTAAAAGTAGAAAATAAGCCGTATCTCTTCTAAATAAAATAACTCTTGCATTTCCTGTAAATATTTTAAACAGTGCATTTCTTGCATCTTCTGTAAACAATATTTTTATGTAAATAATAGTTTTAATGTTATGGAAAATATGCCATCTCAAGGCATCTCTGGCGCAGCTTCCAATCATCGTCAATGTAGTGCAAATGTGCGACGTGTAGTTACATTTTAACAAAGGCTGTGTCGAACTATACGTGTGTTTGACCCAGAAGTATAAATCAGCCTTAAGAGAGTGGGGTCACGTGACTAAGTAGGGAAAGTAATTGAAAAAATTGACCTGGAAAAAATTGATCGATTATAGGTTCTGAAGTTTGATTTTGATTACTTTTCGATTAATCGCCCAACCCTATCTTAATATATAAATATTATGATCTTAAAATATTTGATCAAAACCTTCATGATTTCAGGGGTTTAGCTGACAAAAACTCATGACCTAAACGCTGCAGTTTCAGTATGATTTCAGATCGTTGTGCACGATTTGATTGTTTTGCAGAGTCATGACTGTAAAAGCCAGAGATTACGGTTTAAACAGTCGGTTTGAGAATGAGAGAAACATTTACTTTACAGCATGAGTAATACATTATGAATCATTTGAAGGATTAACCGAGGAAATCCTACGATTTGTGACAAAAGCCCACATCTCAGCTTTAGGGCAGAGATAGACTTTTCATGCAGTGACATGAAGCAGAGAGCACCACGTTTACAGCCACAAATCTGAAGTGAGGTCACGGTAAAACCAGCACCAATGACAACAAGGTGCTCAGTCTTCAGTCTTAAACACTAATCTTGGAAAAAAGGCACACTTCAGGCTAGGGTTGCATAATATATCAACTCAGCGTTGATACTGCCGTGTTTAAATCTGCAGTTCAGTTTAAGTTTAGTTTTAGTTTATTCATCCCTTAGGAAATTTGAGTGGGATTATGGTCATTGTGAACATTTTTTATTCGCTTGTTTACTTTATTTTTAAGACCTATAAGATTCCAAGTGCATTTAAACCATTTGTGTATAACATTTGTAGATTTAACAAAGATTAATTGTATTTATTTTTTAAACAACAAAGACTATCCTGTGTTATTTATTTACATCTGATTATTAGATTTCTGTACCTGCATACAGTTACACCTTTTCCTTACAACAAATGATTCCAATGGCAAACAATATTTCTGTCTGTACCAAAAGCTTATATGGTCATGATAAAGATTTTGAATTTATTTAATACATTCAATATTAAAAAAATAAATATATTAATTCATTTTCCTTCGGCTTAGTCTCTATTTCAGAGGTCCCCACAGCAGAATGAACCGCCAACTATTCCAGCATATGTTTTACACAGTGGACACTCTTCCAGTCGCAACCCAGTACTGGGAAAAATCCATACACACTCATGGGGAGAACATGCACACTCCACACAGAAATGCCAACTGGCCCAGCCGAACTCGAACCAGTGACCTTCTTGCTGTCAGGCTACAGTGGTAACCACTAAGCCACCGTGCTGCCCATAAATATATCATAAATAATAAAATAAATAATTATAAAATATATGTATTATTAAGGGCAGCATGGTGGCTCAGTGGTTTTAAAACCTTTTCCAAACCGAGATAAACGGTTATCGTCCCATGCCTAGACCCTTCCATTTACCTACCTATAAATGTAAAAACAACAACAATTCTTTTACTTTTTTATCTGTGCAATGATTCAGTGGATTTTGATCTTTAAGCTGTTGTGCAGACCAGGGGCGTCGCTAGACCCCATTTACTGAGAGACGTGCCCCAGTAAATGTTTTGAGATACGATTTAAAATGTATTTATTAAGAGTGGTAATCCCAGAATAAAGACGTTATTCTCTATGTGCAACTGAACCAACGCTAGTGAAAGGAATGTAGTTTACTCATAAACAAAACTGAGCATGTGCACAGAAAAAAACATACCCGCGCGCCTCACACACCGCTCCTGCTTGATGCTGATGCGCTGCTCTGCTCTCGGTTTAAGTCCCGGTTGTGAACATGCACGGCGCAAAAAATGCATGCATGTTGAAACTGCCATAATGGTCTTTTATGCGGAGGTGTCGGCACGCAGTGAGTCGACAAAACTTAAGTTTAAATAATATGATGGTGATCTTATTTAGACTAAGCATGGCTCCTGATAGATTTTTTTGTATGAAGCAAAAAGGAGGGATGACAAGTCAGGGAGGTAAGAATTAATAAACCTAATTCTCGGCCATGAGTCGGGTCTAAGACAACACACGACAGATAATTTTATAAAACATATTTTTTGTATTCTATAGAATTGTCTAGACGCAGACACGGTTTCGCTATTTTGGCGAAAATTTTATTTTTTTCATGGCAAGGTTGACATTAGCATGGAATTGCTCATATATATATATATATATATATATATATATATATATATATATATATATATATATATATATATATATATATATATATATATATATATATAATTATTTTTGTTTGGCTGCACGGTGGCGCAGTGGGTAGTACGTTCGCCTCAAGGCAAGAAGGTCGCTGTGTGGAGTTTGCATGTTCTCCCTGTGTTTGCCGGGTGCTCTGGTTTCCCCCACAGTCCAAACACATGCGCTATAGGGGAATTGAATAAGCTAAATTGTCCGTAGTGTATGTGTGTGAATGAGTGTGTATGGATGCTTCCCAGTACTGGGTTGCAGCTGGAAGGGCATCTGCTGCGTAAAATATATGCTGGATAAGTTGGCGGTTCATTCCGCTGTGGCGAACTCAGATTAATAAAGGGACTAAGCCGAAAAGAAAATGAATGAATAAATCAATATATATATTTTTTTTTTGGTTTCGTTTTTTTTTTTTGAGGGGGACCTGTGCCCCAGTAGAGCTTTATGTCTAGCAAAACCCCTGGTGCAGACACAGTTTATAAAAATATATGGATTAGGACTGGGCGATATGGCAAAAATGCAATCTCGATAATTATTTTCCATATTGAACGATAACGATATAGATTTCAATATAAGTTGTTAATGCTTCCAGATTTAAAAGAGTACTCCAACAATGACTGAAGCCACAACAATTTGAGGGTCCATTAAATGCCATAACATATTTTCGGCCAATACATTTTCAGTGGCCAAAAATTATGTACACATCTAACATCAACACACTTTTAGATTCCCATTGGTGCACATTTCTGCGGTGTGATTGGCTCTTAGATCAATATAGAGTAAAAAGGTCCAGAGCTTATCAGTGTTGTTGACATAAATTTGATCACAATTCGATATATCATTCATCGGCCCAGACCTAATATGGATACAAGATTTTTTTTTAAACATACAGCATCCTTTAATAATAGTGTGGATGCATTACTTGCATCCATTAATCCATTAGGTTGCCTTTTTTTGTGATGTACTGTTGACATGCTGTTAATATAATAATTGCTTGCATTCTTAAGTTTATGGCTTCATGTATTGTTCCCATGCTCTAAAGTTGAAAAAGAACGATTCTTGTAAAAAGAAGCGTGTGGGCACTTTAAAGTTACTTTATTTTTATTTGTTTTATTATTGAGTTTAATTGTTATTTGGTTACATATGAAATATTGAAGTTAAGTGTTACTTTATGTTACAGAACTCTGGGTCTAGGAGTATTAAAAATATATATATAGTAAAGACTTTTCTCTGTGGTATATTTCTTACAGCAGATCAACACAAAATAATACGGCAAATTTTAAAAAAGCCGCAGCAAAGTCATTTTAGGCCGCAGAAATCAGAAAAAAGTGCTGTGAATTCCTGGAGGGATTGCCTACATCAGACTGCACAGCGACTCTGCAGTGACTTTACTGCATGTCAGCTGTAGAGAAGAAGCAGACGAGACCTCCTTTCCCGGAGCCTCAGCTGTAGGTTCACTGAGTGCTGGAGGCCAAACACTGCAGGCGCCCACTGTCACACGGCTCTATGAGGGCCATCCGTCACTGCGGACCACACCAAAACACACCAGCAAACACACACACACACCATGACGGAGAGTGTCCCCTGATGAACAACAAGCACACTCCAGCATGCTTTTAAATGCATACTCAAGATGTTTGAACTTGGAAAATATAGTGCACTCTTTAAAAGCAAACATGAGTGCAAATTTAAATGTGACTTTATTGCAAAGTGCACTTTCTAGGAATGAACTTAAAGGAAAAGTTTGCACAAAACTGAAAATTCTGTCGTTATTTACTTCACTTGCCACAAACCTGTTTGATTTTCTTTCAATTCAATTCAAGCTAATTTGTGCTGCGCTTTTCACAATAATTATTGTTCCAAAGCAGCTTTACAAAAGGTGCACATTATTGCAATACAATCAAATTCGGAAAAAAAAGTTAAGGTTATTAGTTGCTAAAACTTTACTAAACATTTTAAATAGGGCTGCACAATATATCGTTTTAGCATCGATATTGCAATGTGCGATTATGCAATTGTCACATCACAGTAGGGCAGGGGCGATTTGGCCTAAAATCAAAATGGGCGATTAATTGAACATTTAAACTCGATTACGATTAATATACGATAATTTAATTATTTATTTTATGTTTTTGCCCTCAAAGTTCAAAGTTGTACAGTAAATATGCTCACATATTACAAGTGAGAGATTTTTGAATGGGTGCATTACTTGATTTTAAAATAATTTAAGTAAACACTCACTATCTACGATTATTTATTAATAATAATAATAATAATTCCTTACATTTATATAGCGCTTTTCTAGACACTCAAAGCGCTTTACATATTGGGGGGAATCTCCTCATCCACCACCAGTGTGCAGCATCCACCTGGATGACGCGACGGCAGCCATTTTGCGCCAGACCGCACACCACACACCAGCTGATTGGTGGAGAGAAGACAGAGTGATGAAGCCAATTATGATATGGGGAGGGTTCGGAGGCCATGATGGACAGAGGCCAGTGGGCAGATTTGGCCAGGATGCCGGGGTTAAACCCCTACTCTTTCTCGAAGGACATCCTGGGATTTTTAATGACCACAGAGAGTCAGGACCTCGGTTTAACGTCTCATCCGAATGATTAGTAAAGTTTTCCTTTATTGAAAATCAACGTTGAACAACTAAAATTAAAACGCACATTGCCCAAAATGCGGCTCTCTACGCCGCTCACTGTTGTCACCCGCTACCAAATCAACCAATCACAAAGCTTACACTACGCATCTTTGTGACGTGTAAGTACATTTTTTTGAGATGTGCACGGGTAAAGGCTGCGCCGAACTGTACACATGCCCTTAGCAGAAGTATAATATCATAATAATATAACAAGTATAAATCATAATATAATAAGTATAATTCAGCTTTAACAGAGCAGGGTCATGTGACTACACAAATGGTAAGGAAAGTAATGAAAAAATTGACCTAGAAAAATTAGATTGATTATAGATTTTGAATGTCGATTTCGATTAATCGCCCAGCTCTACAATCGCAGGATCTGCAATGTTGAGTTGTGATTACAATGATCATGAACCACATTTCAGAACATGATGTGAGTTATTGCAAATATGAACCCTATTGAGAGAAAGATTTTCATTTGGTTGTGTTTTAAGGAACTGTGACTAACATATCAAGCGAATTAATACTAACATTTCGTAGTTTAAAAGTTTACAGATTTAACAAAGATAAAATTGTATTTAATTACTTATACAATGAAGACAATACTATGTTATTTGATTAATGTTGAACTTATGTTCAACAAATAGTCAATACAACAAATATTTTTTGTTGATTTAACTTATTTTAATACGTTAATCAGGTTAACAACATGTTTTAAGTAACACAAAGTTAAACTTAATATTTTTAGTCAGTTTTATTGATGCAAATTGAGTTTACTAGAAAAGTTCATTTGAAGAAATTTAATGCAGCAAGAAGCTTTTTACAGTGTATCTTTGTTCTATTGCATTCATCTATGCTTGCAAATTGTTTATTATTTTTTATGCAGATGTATGAATTATTTACATGTAGAGTTATTTAGCTCATCTTTTGTGAAACTATATGCATGTCGCAATGTATATCGCAAAACTAAATATAGCAATGTTCATTTTTTTCAATATCATGCAGCCCTAATTTAATTTGACTAATTAAGTAATAATTAATTACTAATAATAATATTAATTAATAACTAATAATTTTATCAGTTAAAGTTATTATATATAAACATAGTTAACCTGCAATTAAATAGTATATACAGAGTATATGCAGGAATCCTAAAGGTAATTTCAATACCTTTTAAAGACTTTTTTAAAGACCTCAGAATATTTTAAGACCTCATCACCACTTCAAGTAATAATCAGTATCAAACCTTTAACTTAATATACAGTTGTTAATATTACACAGTTGTTTTCAGCTACCGGCTTCAGCCACTGTTTAAACTGGTCTTTCACCAACCAGGAGTACGCAAACTTACATTTTCCTATTTTGCTGTCTGTTTCTCTCTATGGTTTCACTACATGTGGAGAGAGTCACATCACCTATTCTGCGTTTGTCGCAAATTACGTGACACCACCCGGACGGAGGAGCTTGGCCAGACGTGCTCCGGCCCAAACCAATCGTATGGATCGAGCACGCCATTTAGTAATATTAGGAGGAAAATAAATATATTTCTGCTTTTTTGGAGTCAAACACTTTGCACAACGCTTGAACAAAATTTAAGACCTCGTAAAAACGCGATTAAGACTTTTTAATACCTTTTAAGGGCCTTAATTTTGTCATAATTGATTTATCAACTTCCCCGCGGACACCCTGATATGATGTCTATTTGTAGATGTTCAGTTAAGCGTGTTTGTGTATTAAGCATATGTGTTATTTGTTTTTCCTACTATGAAAGTGGTTACTGGTTTATAACATTGTTCAGAATATATTCTTTAGTGTTGAACAGAAAGAAGAAAGAAACTTGTAAAAGTTTGCAACCACTTGAAGGTGAGTGAAAAGTGAGTTCATTTTTAGTTTCGGGTGAACTATCCCTTTAACATAATTGAACTCTCAGTTATGTGTGATTAAGTGTAAAAGCTGGTACACAAGAGCCCATGTCAAAGAACTAGCGCCGTCAGGACCAAAAAGTTGCGCATGAACACACCAAATGGACGACAGTCGAATGAAACAAGAAGGTAGGGAGTCTACTTCTCCACACCTGCAGGTGGCGGTATCTAAATTGTCCACAATTCCACAAAGTGAAACAGAACTAGTGCTCCACACAAACAAACCATAAACAAAGTACTAAAAATCCATATTGTTTGCAAATAATTTTTAAAATGTGACCAAATGACAGCTGGCTTCTTTGCGTTACCTCTTTACTTACTTTCATAACTTCAGATTTTGTTCACTCGACAAGATGCAATGTGTGTTAAAAAACCAAGTAAATAAGTAAAGGTTTATTTATATAGCACCTTTACTAGAGTCACAAAGTGCTTTACAATAAGAGAAAACAAGTAAAAGAACACATAGCAATAAAAGAAAACATGTTAAAACATATTAAAACAAGTTAAAAATCCAAATACAGAAACACTAATACTGTTAATTAAAAGCTTAACCAAAAAGATGCATCTTTAAATGCCTTTTAAGTTCAACTGATCCCAAAGATCTCAGTGCTATCGGGAGTGAGTTCCAGAGCCGTGGGGCCACCACACAGAAGGCACGGTCACCTTTGGTCTTAAGACGAGTTCTGGGAATGGCTAAAAGGTCTTTGCCAGAAGACCTCAGAGACCGGCTACATCAGTGACTGCGTAAAAGATCTTGAATATATAGGGGTGCTTGACCATGCAGAGCTCTATATGTAATGACCAGATTCTTAAAATTTACTCTAAAACTAATAGGAAGCCAGTGAAGTGCCTTAAGCACAGGAGTAATGTGTGACCTCTTACTGGTGTTGGTTAAAAGCCTTGCCGCTGCATTCTGCACAACTTGCAATCAATCCATTGAAGATTTGTTTAAACAAGTGAACAGAATAGGGTTGGGCCGATAGACGATGCTATCGTCCATCGCCGATGGCCAATAAACTTCACAATGCTGAGCCGGCATCGCGATCCATCGCCCCGCCCCACATTTATATTGACATATAACTTAATATTTGCATGTCATCTTATAGCAAGAACGGTCCTTTTCATGAGGCGGTGTTAAATGTTACATATAGCTAAGCTTACCGTTTGCACGGCTGACAGCATCGTGAGGATTAAATAAGGATTATACAGCACCTCTTGCACTTAAAATGTGTAGATTCAGTGGCAAACGCTGTTACCTGCAAACCCCGTCCCACAGACTTTACAGTGAATGGCTTTAGTTATCTTCATAGCGGACTTGAAGCCACTGGAAGTCTTTTATCCACTCTTGGAAAAGTGTAAATGGTGTATTAACATTCAGCACATAATCACTAATAAGATGTGCCATTATTAGTAACATTAGGGTTTCTAAAACTAAATCTGTTATTTTCATTCTCTCATCTTCAGCGCTTCACATTTTCGTGGTTGCAGCTCCTGTCATCTGAAGGCAGAAGGCATTGACTGAGTGATTGACAGCTGATATTAACCAATCCATTCGCGTTCAGTTCTAGCGCAGTGGGCCAATAAGAAGAGCACAAAGCGGGGCAAGCATTCCGGGATTTTTTTACTTCAGCAAGTTCACAATCGCATAACAACTGTTTTAATCTGTTCCTGAGCGCTGCGTTTGGCGTCTTCAGGTGCAAAGATGCATCCTGCATAAATGTCTCCTAAATCCGCGCATGCGGTGAGGATTTTGCAGTGAAAACAGGTCTGCACGGGCAACAATTTATGCACTAGCACAAATGCTCTCAAATATATATTTTAGGTCGCATAAAATTTCGGGCGCATACGCCGAAACGGTCGAGCCCTAGCATCATTACTTGTTATTATTTCCTCATATAATAGTAATAAAATAAGGAAGTTATCATTAATCACAATACAAATTACAGTGAACTCCAAACGAACTCTCGTCTCGTCTCCACCACCAGCTTGTGGGAAAAAGCATTATAAGGACACAGATCACTGCCTATTCATGCCAGAGTCCCGCGGAGAAAAAGTGATTGACAGGTGGTAATTTGTGTATAACTTTATTAGTTATGGTTTGGTTATGGGTAAAGCAAAGACCATGTGGGTCAGGTAGTGAAAAACGATAGGCTACAATTATTAATTCGTTATGAATTAATGGATATTGTAACAACAACCCACCCCCACCCCGCCTACGACGACGATACCATCATCCATCGCCGATGTTCACATTAGACATCGTACGATGCCAGATTGGTCAACATCGCCCAACCCTAGAAAAGAACATTACAATAATCCAATTGTGAAGAGATAAAGGCATGAACAAGCATCTCCATCTCTTCCTTTGACACAATATCTCTGATTTAGCGATGTTCCTCAGATGAAAAAAGCACATACGAACAACAGACTTAACATGGCTATTAAAACACAGAGCTCGATTAAAGATGACACCAAGATTTCTAATATCAAGCAAACCAGCCTGACAGACGCTCACCGACAGCCCAACGCTGCCCAAACCTACTGTCCTTAAAGTGATAGCCTTTGTTTAGTTTGTTTTTCCTGCTATGGAAGTTATTGGTTGTGCTCAAAAGAACAAAAAAAGTCAAACTTTTTTTCAATTTACTTTGACGTAAACCTCAATTAGGCTGTACTATAAAACACACTTTTTAAAAAGTCTTACATTCATTTAAAATCAGCATAGTGTTATCATCAGCAGGAACTGATCATTTAAAAATGATACGGTTACATTTTGCAGTCCACATTCAACACAGTTAAGTGCTTTCTTTTCAAAGGGGTAATTATAATGTATGTTTATGCATTAAGATGTAAATGTAGTGTTTACACAACAAGCGGTTTTTCAGGAGAAGCAGCAGTCAATAAACATCAGCATTAGGCATAACAAAGAGGCTAAATTTAGCCTGTGAATCAGCAGAATGGGGATTGTGGCTCAGGACAGTGTGTGTATGTATGTGTGTGTGTGTTTCAGCACAGGAAGTGTGAAGGTGTGGAAGTCAAGATCACACTGAGATTAACTTTTAGCTTGACTGCATAAAAGCCTGTCATTAAAAACCAAACACAACAGAACAGCTCATTCTGGGAAATGAGTGGCTCTTCCAGTTCGATAAGGTGATTTCCAGAGCTCTGAGCTTCAGGTTTTAGGCAGACATTAATGATGTGTTCAAAATTACAGATACATTTTTGAAAGTCATTTTTATGAAAAAACAATCAGGAAGAAAAAAAGTTGTTTTTGTAATTATAATTGAGATTTAAACTACCGGTCGAAAGTTTGGGGTCAGTTTTATTTTTTAAAATTATTAATTTTATTTAATAATTTAAATAAAACTCTTTTGTTCATCAAGGCGGCATTTATTAAATGTAAAAAAAAAATGTAATTGTTAAGTACTTATTTACTAAATATTTATTTATTACTTATTGTATGTAGTTTCGAATTAATGATTACTCCAGTCATTACTGCTTTTATTACTATTACCATTTATAATAATAATAATAATAATAATAATACATATTAGAGTGATTTCTGAAGGATCATGTGACTGAAGACTGGAGTAATGAAGCAAAAATTTCATCTTTAAAATCACTAGAATAATTTATAAACGACTTTTGGACAGTTATTTTAGAGTGCAATAACATTTCACAATTTTACAATTTGTACTGTATTTTTAATTAAATAAATGCAGCCTTTGTGAGCAGGAGAAGCTTATTTTAAAACATTTAAAAATACTACTAGCCCCAAATTTCTGACGCGCATATATATATATATATATATATATATATATATATATATATATATATATATATATATATACAGTTGAAGTCCGAATTATTAGCCCCCCTGATTATTTTTTTCCCCAATTTCTGTTTAACGGGGAGAAGATTTCTCAACACATTTCTAATCATAATAGTTTTAATAACTCATCTCTAATAACTGATTTATTTTATCTTTGTCATGATGACAGTAAATAATATTTGACTAGATATAATTCAAGACACTTCTATACAGCTTAAAGTGACATTTAAAGGCTTAACTAGGTTAATTAGGTTAACTAGGCAGGTTAGGGTAATTAGGCAAGTTATTGTATAATGATGGTTTGTTCTGTAGACTATCGAAAATATATAGCTTAAAGAGGCTAATATTTTTTACCTTAAAATGGCTTTTAAAAAATTAAAAAAGAAATAAGGCTTTCTCAGAAGAAAAAATATTATCAGACATACTTGTGAAAATTTCCTTGCTCTGTTAAACATCATTAGGGAATATATATATATATATATATATATATATATATAAAAAAAAGAAAATAAATCAAAGGGGGGCTAATAACTCTGACTTCAACTGTGTGTATATATATGTATATATATATATACAGCGTTTCCTATAGGATTTTTTCCAGCTGTGGCGGCAAGGCCTTTGATCTAGCAACTATCTTTGGCGTTATTTCAATGACAAATGTGACACAGTTCTACAAGTCGAGATCGGCTTTGTGGTAATACGAGCATGCAGATCTATTTGCTTGCGCTAGGATTTCCTCTGTCCGTGCACAACTTTTGCATGCCCTCAAATATACCCTGCTCAAGTGCAAATTTACCGCGTTTACGTAGTGAATTTGTCTCTAACATTTATTAGATTGCTAGGAATATTTATGACGTCTCCAATAGACCTACAGAGCGGCAATAATGCGTCCTGAGGTAAAGTGAACGGCTATAAACTCCAGCAAGATAAAGTCTTTGTTGTTGTATGCAGCCATAGACCTTATCTATAAATAAAGTATAATTATGGAAACTGTGTTCATCCTCACGCATCACGCACCTGTCAGTCAGTCAGTCAGCATGTCACCTTAAAGGGTTAAACAAATAACGCACATGCACTACTACGGTTACAGAAAAGTTTGCGCTGTTATAATTCACTTACCTTTTAATACATTTTGGTGCGATTATAAACAGCTATTAAAAAAAATGACAATGTTTTGAATGAGAAGCTGTAATGTAGCCGTGGCGAGATGAATTTGGTGTGGCGCCCAGCTATGGTAGAATGAATGTAGCGGAAACCTTGTATATATATATATATATATATATATATATATATATATATATATATATATATATAGTTTCCGCTACATTCTTTCTTCCATGGCGGGGCGCCAATAGCTGGTTATAATCGCACCAAAACGTATTAAAAGGTAAGTGAATTATAACAGCGAAAACTTTTCTTTAACCGCTGTAGTGCTGTGCGTTATTTGTTTAACCCTTTACGGTGACATGCTGACTGACTAACAGGTGCGTGCGTGAGACCAGCAAACACGGCGTAGCTTTAAGTTAAGATGAACACAGTTTCCATAATTATACTGTATAGATAAAGGTCTATGGTTCTGCATACAATGACTTTATCTGGCTGGAATTTATAGCGGTTTCACTTTACCTCAGGACTGTTCAGCTACTTCAGCGGTTTCACTTTACCTCAGGACTGTTCAGCTACTTCAGCTGTTTCACTTTACTTCAGGACCGCATTAATGCCGCTCTGTAGGTCTACCGGAGACATTCATAAATATTCCTAGCAAATCTAATAAATGTTGGAGATGTACTCGTCACATAAACGCACTAAATCGCACTTGAGCAGCGTATATTTCAGGGTGTAAAGTTGTGCACGAACAGAAGAAATCACGCGCAAGCAGAGATTCGCATGCTCGTATTACATAAATGCGCTCACAACATGTGTCATTGAAATAACAGCCATAGGTAGTTGGTACATTCGTGTAAAGTTCTGCCGCCACAGCTGGAAAAAATCCTAGAGGAAACACTGTATATATATATATATATATATATATATATATATATATATATATATATATATATATATTGTATATATGTGTGTGTGTGTGTGTGTGTGTGTATGATTGTATCATCCTTAGAACAAAAGATTCTAAGAAAAAGAGAATGTTTCTTTCTCCCTAATTGTTGCTTAGTGAAACCAATAATATTTGCATTAATTTCAATTTATTTTGAGTAAATGTTGATCAACTTTCTATTCATCAATGAACTGAAAACAAAATTATCCATATATGTTCTATGTAGGCTGGCCAATAAATAATATATTGAATCCTAATAATATTTATGTCACTAACACTGATAAGCTCTGGACTTTTTTACCCTATATTGATTCTAAGAGCCAATCACACCGCAGAAATGTGCAACAATGGGAATCTAAAAGTGTGTTGATATTAGAGATGTATCGAATTTTTGGCCACTGTATCGGCCTAAAATATGTAATGCTATTTAATGGACCCTCTTAATTTTTGCGGCTTCAGTCATTGTTGGAGTACTTCTTTAAATCTGGAAGCATTAACAACTTATATTGAAATATATATCGTTATTAGGGCTGGACGATATGGCAAAAATTTATATCACGATATATATTTTTATTTCGGTCGATACGATATAATTCCGATATCGATATGGACAATATTAAAAAGAAAGGAAAAACTCCCAAGAACGCACACAATGGATGTCTGTACCTACAATGTCTGCAAAGTGAATTTGCAAAGTCGATAATACCTCCAGACTCTTATAACTTTTTTTTTTAAAATAAAAACAGTACAAAAAAATTTGTTCACTTTTTATTTGTATTTAGCCTTTACAAACAAGAAATGTGAAATAAACTATCAAATAAATAAAGCTCAAAAATTCATAAAAAATATGCAAAACAGTTTTTTAGAAAAATAAGTGTTGTAGTCTAACCAGCAGGACAGCAGTGATGTGTGAACTGAATTTGGTGAGAGTACAGTAATTTACAGTACAGTTATTGAATATGTTTGATAATAAAAATTCATAAAAAATATGCAAAATAGTTTTTTAGAAAAATAAGTGTTGTAGTCTAACCAGCAGGACAGCAGTGACGTGTGATCTGAGTTTGATGGCAGTATAATGAGTTTAGAGGGAAGTTATTGACAGCTTTTGTAGTATTGGTTTTTGCGTTTTGCTCTTTGTAGACGGTCCCTAAGCATCGGTCTCTTTGCCGCCTGCGCATAGAGATCAATATAATGCGTCCAGCGCGTAGGAAAGCTCATTTTTAGGAAAATAAGGTTGTAGGTGGTTGTATACATTGCGACAGTTGAAAAAATGTGCTATTTGTGTAGGAACAATGTTTCGGTCATGAGTTATTGATCCGGAAAAGACGAATCTGCGAATCTGTTGCTAACTTTACTGAACTGAACCACTTCTACACCACTGCATTAGTCATTCCTTTCTTATCAACTATTTCGTCTGCATTCTTACTTGTGGAAGCTTGTTCATTCGCATCTGTATTCAGAGCACTCATTTTGTAGCTAAAACTTTTGCGGCGCAGCTTAACCACCTGCTGTGCTGAGCGCTGGCAGCGTGTCTGTGTTGTTCGTCATCACGTAAGTGAGATCAGATCACGCACTTTCTGACGGCTGAGCACTGAACGTCATTCAGTGACAAGTGATACATGTATAAGATCTTATATAAATAATAATATATCTATTTATATATATGCAAATTTATATTGAAATATCGGAAATGGGTTTAAAAATCATATCATCGTTATTGAAAAAAATTCTATTGCGATATATATTGATATCGAATTATTGTCCAGCCCTAATCGTTATCGTTCTATATGAAAAATAATTATCGAGATTGCACTGGCAACGCAGTGGCGCAGTAGGTAGTGCTGTCGCCTCACAGCAAGAAGGTCGCTGGTTCGAGCCTCGGGTGGGTCAGTTGGCGTTTCTGTGTGGAGTTTGCATGTTCTTTCTGCGTTCGCGTGGGTTTCCTCCGGGTGCTCCGGTTTCCCCCATAGTCCATAGACATGCAGTACAGGTGAATTGGGTAGGCTAAATTGTCCGTAGTGTAT
>LR812530.1:2358950-2381450 GCA_903798195.1 Danio kyathit | reverse complement strand
GACTGTCTGTCTGTCTGTCTGTCTGAGCAGCCTTGGTGAAAAAAATTACTATAAAATCAAACAAAATCTGATTCTATTGGCTGACTGGTTATATTTAAAGTATACAGAAAAAAATAACAGCAATATATTTGTCATAGTTAGAAAACACATGGGTACTTTAGGAATAAGGCAAAATAATAGCACTGTTATAAAGAAGAAATAAACAGAATCTTTAACTTTATCTGTTCAGAAACTATATCAACATATGGCAAAATTTGGAGTTTATTTTATTGATTTTTTACACAGAGAAATTTACATTTTTAGTAGCCTCTCTGAATTATACTCAATTTCACATAGCATAAAAATTCACTTTCTCTTGCTGATTTAAATTGCTAATGTGAAAACCATTTGCACAGCTGCACGGCAATTAAACCCTGCCTCCAGTTTGCAACTTCTGCATGACTTGTGAATATGTTATGCAGCACATTTGAGTCTGATGACTCAGGAGCGCATATGGCTGGAAGACTGTTTGTATATTCGCCATATGATCAGAAAAACCAAAACAGATGTGAAGGCAATGCAACAGGTTGATCCGAGACAGCAGAAGAAGAGGAGAGGAATCTTTCACTCCAAGAGCAAAATCCACAACTCAACCAGTGGTGGACAGTAACTGGGTTGTAACTCCCTATACTGTGTACATGTTTTATATATCTGCACTTATATGAGTGTTGCTATTTTGGAAAACATTTACTTTTACTTACATTTCAAAACTAAATATTGTACTTTTACTCCACTACATCTCCTGAATGAAGCTGAGTAAAGGGTCATTTTGAAGAAATAAGCCATTTGGAAGACGATTTTGAAAAAATCATCAGCTGCTTAGAGACAAGATGGTTATGTTTAGGGGGTGACGCGGTTTTGTACTGACATTTGTGAACGAGATAATAACTCATTGATTCAAATGATCTGTTGAGAGTGAGTCTCCAGTAAATGACTCACTGATTCAAATGACCTGGTTAGAGTGGGTCTCTAGTAAATGATTCTGATTCAAATGATTTGTTCAGAATACGTCTCCAGTAAACAACTCAGTGATTCAAATGATTTGGTTTAGAGTGAGTCTCCAGTAAACAACTCAGTGATTCAAATGATTTGTTCAGAATAATCTCCAGTAAACAACTCAGTGATTCAAATGATCTGCTCAGAGTGAGTCTCCAGTAAACAACTCACTGATTCCATATGATCTGCTCAGAGTGAGTCTCCAGTAAACAACTCACTGATTCAAATGATCTGCTCAGAGTGAGTCTCCAGTAAACAACTCACTGATTCAAATGATTTGTTCAGAATAATCTCCAGTAAACAACTCACTGATTCATATGATCTGCTCAAGTGAGTCTCGAGTAAACAACTCACTGATTCAAATGATCTGCTCAGAGTGAGTCTCCAGTAAACAACTCACTGATTCAAATGATCTGCTCAGAGTGAGTCTCCAGTAAACAACTCACTGATTCAAATGATCTGCTCAGAGTGAGTCTCCAGTAAACAACTCACTGATTCAATGATCTGCTCAGAGTGAGTCTCCAGTAAACAACTCACTGATTCAAATGATCTGCTCAGAGTGAGTCTCCAGTAAACAACTCACTGATTCAAATGATCTGCTCAGAGTGAGTCTCCAGTAAACAACTCACTGATTCAAATGATCTGCTCAGAGTGGAGTCTCCAGTAAACAACTCACTGATTCAAATGATCTGCTCAGAGTGAGTCTCCAGTAAACAACTCACTGATTCAAATGATTTGTTCAGAATAGTCTCCAGTAAACAACTCGCTGCTTTTACAGAAAAAAAATGATCAGAATGGGGTTCAGTGTGTAAATGTTTACACAATTAATTATCAGTCAGATTATTAAAGTATAAATCAGTAAGTATAGCCTACTATTTTATTACTTAAGTTAAAAATAAGTACTTTTTTACTTTGAGTGTCTGATTTGACTGAAACAGGTGAGAATTAAGGATGAATGCATGTAAAAAAGTTGTCTTTCCTGGAAGCAGACGGGGGTGTAAAGAGAGAAGAGAAGGGAACTCAGCTTTAAGGCATTGTTATGTACGCCGTCCAAAAACACAAGCCAACGCTTTTGAGCCAAAAGTTTCGCTCCTAAATCCAACCCCAAATCCTCCCGGGCTTCCCCCTCCCCTTTCCGTAGGCCTGGATCCCGCTCCATCATCAGTAGGCGTGCCGGTAACATCACCGTTAACCCCACATCACTGCCTGTGGTTGGTTAATGAACAGAGTGGGTTGCTCTGCAGAGCCAGACAGCTGCAAAACCCGCTTGGTTCCTATTACACACACCAGCTGCTCTTCACAACACCACGGCCGATCACTGCTGCCAAGCAGAACCCCGGTCTGAAAACACATCCACCAAATGTGCATGCGCATCCTCAAAGTATCCTAATGAAGAAGAGACGTGAAAAATTTTTTTTTATTTATTTATTTAGCATCATTATAATGAAGAGCAATGTTTTATTTATTTATTTATTTTTATTTATTTACTTAGCATAATTATAAAGAAGAGCAATGTTTTATTTATTATTTATTTATTTATTTATTTATCTATCATCATAATAGAGAAGAGCATGTTTTATTATTTATTTAGTTAGTTATTTATTTATTTATCTATCAACATAATAGAGAAGAGCAATGCTTTATTTATTTATTTAATTATTTATCATCACACTAAAGAAAAGTGACACTTTATATTTTTTACATTATATATTTTTTATTTATTTATACACATGTTAGCATCACAATAAAGAAGAGCAATGCTTTTATTTATTTATTTATTTATTTATTTATTTATTTATATAATTTCTATATTCATTTATATTATTTAGCAACCTAATAAAGAAGAGCAATGTTTTATGTATTTATTTATATATTTATTTATATTAAATAATTTATTTAGCATCATATTAAAGAGCAGTGTTTTTATTTATTTATTTATTTACTTATTCATTATTTATTTATATGCATGTCATAATAAAGAACAGCATCTATTTATTTATTACTAATTTTATTTATTTATTTTTTATTATATGCATGTTAGCTCCAAAAAAAGAACAATTCTTTATTTATTTATTTACGCATGTTTAGCATCATAATACAGAAGAGTAATGCTTTATTTATTTATTTATTTATTTATTTATTTATTATTTATTTATTTATGCATGTTAGCATCTTAATAAATAAGAGCAATGCTTTATTTATTTAGCATCATAATCAAGAAGAGTGATGTTTTATTTATTTATTTATTTATTTATTTATTTATTTATTTATATGTATTTATTTATTTAGCATCCTAATTACAAAGAGCAATGTTTTATTTATTTATTTATTTATTTATTTATTTATTTATTTATTTATTTAGCATCCTAATAAAAAGCAATGTTTTTTGTATTTATTTATGTTAGCATCTTAATAAAGAACAGCATCTATTTATTTATCATTTATTTATGTTTATTATTTATTTATATGCATGTTTGCATCAAAAAGAAGAGCACTGCTTTATTTATTTATTAATTTATATGCATGTTAATATGCATAATAAAAAGCTTAATACTTTATTTATTTATTTAGCATCCTAATAAAGAGCAATGCTTTTTTATTCTTGTATTTATTTATATGCATGTTAGCATCATAATAAAGAACAGCATCTATTTATTTATTAATTTATTTTTATTATTTATCTATATGCATGTTTGCATCATAATAAAGAAGAGCACTGCTTTATTCATTTATTAATTTATTTATATGTCAGCATCATAAAAAAGCAATGCTTTATTTATTTACTTATGTTAGCATAATAATAAAGAAGAGTATTTATTTATTTATTTACTTATTAATTGCATGCTGGCTTTTAATATAAAAATGCGCCCCTATGTCCATGTGTATCCCCTAATAAAGAAGAGCAATGCGTTTATTATTTATTTATTTATATGCACATTGGCTTTTAATATGGAAATGCACCCCTGGCGCGGATGGGACGCAATTAGGACTCATTCCAGGGTGTCTGTTGGTTTTGGAGAAGCGGGATAGGTAGCGGTGCCCGAAACGCTATGAATGATATATTCTCAATTTTACACTTGCGTATTATCCGAATTATATTAATATGTTAGGTAAGTTTGGCGAACACAGAGACGGGGTAGTCTGGCGAGAAGAGGGCGCAACAAGCCTTTTCGGGCCAAAATAGGGACTGTAATATGCCGAACAATGTGGAAACAATTACCTCTTGGCAAGAGCGAGTTTGGCAAAGCTCTGCAGGATCTGCAAAACCAACCTACCAGACGACGTGTGTGTGTGTGAATGTCATAAGATGAGGGAAGTTTCTTTATATAATAACTTTTTTACTTCAAAAGCAGTAGGGAAAATTCACACACTGACTGCAATTAAACATTTGAATGAGTAAATAACATATTATACACTCAACAAAAGTGATGTTTGCTGTTTGTTCACACTACTTATTTAAAATGAGCTGAAACGACACAATTCTTGAGAATTTTGGGGGGATAACTTCATTCATTTTCCTTCAGCTTAGTTTTAAAGGTTGCCACAGCAGAATGAACCACCAATTATTCCAGCATATGTTTTACGCAGCAGATGCCCTTCCAGCCGCAAAATAGTACTTGGAAACACCCATACACACTCATTCACACACTACGGCCAATTTAGTTCATCAATTCCCTTATAGCGCATGTGTTTGGACTTTTGGGAAACCGGAGCACCCGGAGGAAAACCCACACCAACACGAGAAGAACATGAAATGCCAAATGACTCGAACCAGCGACCTTCTTGTTGTGTCGCCCACTAATCTTATCATTAGTTGTATGTTTTTAAGTTGTAAATTGGGTGTGTTATGCATCTTTTTCTCAGGATAGTAACACACGTTTATCAGATAATGAATCCTGTGGATGTTGGTGTTCTCCTGAAATCTCCCAGGTGTTCATCTCTCCTCCTCAACAACAGTTGGTTAGGTATGAAGATCATATCTATTTTCAGTTCTAGTGAACAGTGTACGTTGGCGTATACAGGATTTACTACTGCTAACTCCTGCACACCTGTGTGAAAGTCAGCAGTGTGGATTTACACAGTCAGGCAGATGAAGTTTCTCCTGCAGCTTCAACCTGTCGAGGAAAACACCACAACAGGTTTCTGCTGTTCTGATAAAACCATGTGATAGGCTTACAGCTTGATGATGTCACTGTCTCAGGTGAGTACTTGGAGGAACAATAAGAGTACACACAGACACACACAGAGAGAGAGAGAGAGAGAGAGAGAGAGAGAGAGAGAGAGAGAGAGAGGGAGAGGAGAAGCAACCAGACAGACCATACAAAGACCAGACACACACACATACACGCACACACACACACATGCACACAGACAGAAAAGACACACATAAACAGAAAATGCACACACATACATATAGAGAAACGAAAACACAACACACAGATGCACACAAACATGCATGCAACACACAATGCATGCACATGCACACACACCCATGCATGTACACACACTAGACAGAACACACAAACACACACATACAGACAGAGATAGACAAATACACACACACATGCATGCACTCATACACAAACATGCACGCACACACATAGACAGACACACGCACATACACAGACACATGCACACCGATAGAAAGAGACACACAGAGATGCACAACACAAACATGCACACACATACAAATATGCAGACACACACATACACACACACATGCACACAGACAGAAAAACACACATAAACAGAAATGCACACACATACAGATAGAGAAACGAAAACACACACACAGATGCACACAAACATGCATGCACACACAAATGCATGCACATGCACACACACCCATGCATGTACACACACATAGACAGACACACAAACACACACATACAGACAGAGATAGACAAATACACACACACACATGCATGCACTCATACACAAACATGCACGCACACACATAGACAGACACAACGCACATACACAGACACATGCACACCGATAGAAAGAGACACACAGAGATGCACAAACACAAACATGCACACACGTACAAATATGTAGACACACACACACGCACACAGACAGAGACAGACAGAAAAGACACACATAAACAGAAATGCACAAACATACAGATAGAGAAACGAAAACACACACACAGATGCACACAACATGCATGCACACACAAATGCATGCACATGCACACACACCCATGCATGTACACACACATAGACAGACAGACATATATATACACAGAGAGATGAACACACAAACACACACATACAGACAGAGATAGACAAATACACACACACATGCATGCACTCATACACAAACATGCACGCACACACATAGACAGACACACGCACATACACAGACACATGCACACCGATAGAAAGAGACACACAGAGATGCACAAACACAAACATGCACACACGTACAAATATGCAGACACACACACACACACACACATGCACACAGACAGAGACAGACAGAAAAGACACACATAAACAGAAATGCACACACATACAGATAGAGAAACGAAAACACACACACAGATGCACACAAACATGCATGCACACACAAATGCATGCACATGCACACACACCCATGCATGTACACACACGTAGACAGACACACAAACACACACATACAGACAGAGATAGAAAAATACACACACACATGCATGCACTCATACACACACATGCACGCACACACATAGACAGACACATGCACATACACAGACACATGCACACCGATAGAAAGAGACAAACAGAGATGCACAAACACAATGCACACACGTACAAATATGCAGACACACACACACACATGCACACATGCACACAGACAGAGACAGACAGAAAAGACACACATAAACAGAAATGCACACACATACAGATAGAGAAACAAAAACACACACACAGATGCACACAAACATGCATGCACACACAAATGCATGCACATGCACACACACCCATGCATGTACACACACGTAGACAGACACACAAACACACACATACAGACAGAGATAGACAAATACACACACACATGCATGCACTCATACACAAACATGCACGCACACACATAGACAGACACACGCACATACACAGACACATGCACACCGACAGAAAGAGACACACAGAGATGCACAAACACAAACATGCACACACGTACAAATATGCAGACACACACACACACGCATGCACACAGACAGAAAAGACACACATAAACAGAAATGCACACACATACAGATAGAGAAACGAAAACACACACACACACACAGATGCACACAAACATGCATGCACACACAAATGCATGCACATGCACACACACCCATGCATGTACACACACATAGACAGACACACAAACACACACATACAGACAGAGAATAGACAATACACACACACACATGCATGCACTCATACACAAACATGCACGCACACACATAGACAGACACACGCACATACACAGACACATGCACACCGATAGAGACACACAGAGATGCACAAACACAAACATGAACACACATACAAATATGCAGACACACACACACACACACACACACATGCACACAGACAGAAAAGACACACATAAACAGAAATGCACACACATACAGATAGAGAAACGAAAACACACACACAGATGCACACAAACATGCATGCACACACAAATGCATGCACATGCACACACACCCATGCATGTACACACACATAGACAGACACACAAACACACACATACAGACAGAGATAGACAAATACACACACACACATGCATGCACTCATACACAAACATGCACGCACACACATAGACAGACACACGCACATACACAGACACATGCACACCGACAGAAAGAGACACACAGAGATGCACAAACACAAATATGCACACACGTACAAATATGCAGACACACACACACATGCACACAGACAGAGACAGACAGAAAAGACACACATAAACAGAAATGCACAAACATACAGATAGAGAAACGAAAACACACACACAGATGCACACAAACATGCATGCACACACAAATGCATGCACATGCACACACACCCATGCATGTACACACCCATAGACAGACAGACGTATATACACAGAGAGAGATGAGCACACAAACACACACATACAGACAGAGATAGACAAATACACACATGCACGCACACACATAGACAGACACACACACATACACAGACACATGCATATCGATAGAGAGAGAGAGATGCAAACACACACACACACACACAAATATGCACACACGTACAAATGTGCAGACACACACACATACAGACAGACAGATACTCACAGAGATGCACAACACACACAGAGATACACAAGCACACACATGCACGCACACGCACACACACACAAATGCACAATCATGCACAAACACACATGCACACACTCAAGCACACATTCACAAACATGCATGCACACACACAGACACACAAATACACAGACAGACACACAAATTCATGCACAAAGATATACACACAGACTCACACACACACACACACGTACAAATGTGCAGACACACACACATACAGACAGATACCCACAGAGATGCACAACACACACAGAGATACACAAACACACACATGCACGCACACGCACGCACACACACACACACACACACACACACACACACACACACACACACACACACACACACACACACAAACACATACATGCATGCACACACACACACACACACACACACACACACACACATGCATACACACACATGCAGACAGACAGACAGACAAACACAGAAAAACAAACACACACATACAGATTGAGACACGCACACACACACATATATGCACAAACACACAAGCACACATTCAAAACATGCACACACACACACACACACACACACACACACACACACACACACACACACACACACACACACACACAAACACACACACACACACACACACAAATGCACAATCATGCACAAACACACATGCACACAGTCAAGCACACATTCACAAACACACACACACACACACATACACACACACACAAATGCACAATCATGCACAAACACACATGCACACACTCAAGCACACATTCACAAACATGCGCACACACACACAGACACACAAATACACAGACAGACACACAAATTCATGCACACAGATATACACACAGACTCACATACACAGATAGAAACACACACACACATGCACACACGTACAAATGTGCAGACACACACACATACAGACAGATACCCACAGAGATGCAAACACACACAGATACACACATGCACGCACACACACACACACACACACACACACACACAAACATGCACACACGCATACACACACATGCAGACAGACAGACAAACACAGAGAAAAACAAACACACACATACAGATTGAGACACACACACACATATATGCACAAACACACAAGCACACATTCACAAACATGCACACACACACACACAAACTCACGCACACAGATATACACACAGACTCACATACACAGAAAGAACACACACACACACACACACACACACACACACACACACACACACACACACACACACACATGGGATGTGATCTGGTTAATCCTGCAGTTTCAGACAGCTGTGTGAGACAGGAATGATGGATTTGCAGTGTGGATCTGGAAGACATGAACACATGTAAACCACACACACTACTCTCACACACACACAACACACACACCACACACACACACACACACACACACACACACACACACACACAACACACACACACACACACACACACACACACACACACACACACACACACACACAACACACACACGACACTGTTGCTTTACATTTAGTGACGATACTTCATTTATTTATCTCTTCATTCAGTTAGTGAGTGATGTTAAAAAGCCACCAAGCATTATTCTACAAAGCAGACGTGAAAACTCAGTCATTTATTCATTTGCCTTCAGCTTAGTCCCTTCATTCATCAGGGGTCGCCACAGCGGAATGAACCAACAACTTATCCAGCACATGTTTTACGTAGCAGATGCCTTTCTAGCGGCAACCCAGTACTGGAAAACACCCATACACTCTCACATTCACACACATACACTACGGAGCACACAGAGGAATCCCACGCCAACACGGGGAGAACATGCAAACTCCACACAGAAATGCCAACTGACCCAGCAGGGACTCGAACCAGCGACCTTCTAGCTGTCAGGCCACAGTGCAGCCCTTAAAACCTACTCAATAAAAATAAAAGTAAACGTTTAATTTGAATATTAACTTTTACATAAAAGGTTGTTAATATTCTCATCATATTCCCATACGATGTTTAATAGATCATTTAATATGCACAAATGGAAATGAAAGTTTGTACTTTTATTCATCAAATATGATATTAATATAAATATATGTTTATGTAATATAATATAATTTAAATATGCTGTATGTGTGTGTGTATATATATATATACTAGGGATGCAACAATACAGTTAGCTTACGGTTCAATACATTTTTAACACGGTTTTCGGTTCGGTTCTGATGGCTTAACACATAAGTGTTTTTTTTTTATTGCTATTCTATGCTTAGGCAATAGGAACAGTAAGAAAGAGAAAAAAAAATGATTTATTGCAATACTCCTTTATTTTACTTCAAAGCCAAGAAAGGTACACTAGTTCCTAGTGTATTGTATAATAAAAAAAATGAACACTGAAATCTTATCGCTGCGGGTAGCCCATGTACAAACTGGGCAACACATAAATTCCTACATTTTAAACATAAACATGCATGTGAAGTTAATGAACATAAATTGACCATTTCAAATAAACATATGTGTACTTCAGTAAATATAAATAAACCATCTTAATTAAACTTAGCACTGCCTTTGTTATTTTTATATGTCTTTCAGAACCAGTTGGGTTTGTTTGCTGAAAGGATTCAGTGAGGGATTGTTGTTTTATGGAGGTCTTTATTACCTTCTCTGCTATTCTGCCTTCAGACAGTGATATTGCTGGGTGATGGCGCCGCAGATGTGCAGTCATGTTGGAAGTATTTCCGTTTGATTAGTCTATACGTGTAACCGAAATGTCCCCACACCGCGGATTTGAAAGACGCCGGCGCTTCCTCTTATTGCTCCTTCACTTCACTGCCGCTCGCCATGTGTGGAATGATGGTGGAGCGCCCCCTAACTTTAGAGCATAGGGATTGAATATTTACTCGCGGGGAGGAGTTTCCTCATCTCAGCTCATAGACTTACAGGGACACACAAACAGTCTATTCAGAGACAAATAAAACGCACATAAATTATTCAAACGTAAAACCGAAAAAAAAACGCAATTCACAAGCGCATATTGAACCGTGGATGTCGTACCGAACAGTTCAATATTGTATTGAGAATTGTGGCATCTCTAATATATATATATATATATAAAATTTTACCAGTAAAAGTTGATATTATCCTGGTGTAAATATGCAAATAGCTTATGTGTTTATAAAAAATGTGTATTTACATTAAAGTAAAACCTACTCAGTACAATTAAAGTTAACTTTTGCATATTGACTTTTACATATAAGGTTATTAATATTACTATTATATTATTATTAAATGTTTAATAGATCAATTAATATGTACAAATGGAAATAAAAGTACTGTCTGTATTTTTTTTATTTTATTATTTAAACATGCTATATATATATATATATATATATATATATATATATACAGTTGAAGTCAGAATTATTCGCCCCCTTTTATTTTTCCCCAATTTCTGTTTAACGGAGAGCAGATTTTTTTCAACACATTTCTAATCATAATAGTTTTAATAACTCATCTCTAATAACTGATTTATTTTATCTTTGCCATGATGACAGTAAATATTATTTGACTAGATATTTTTCAAGACACTTTTATACAGCTTAAAGTGACATTTAAAGGCTTAACTAGGTTAATTAGGTTAACTAGGCAGGTTAGGGGAATTAGGCAAGTTATTGTATAATGATGGTTTGTTCTGTAGACTATCTAAAATATATAGCTTTAAAGGGGCTAATATTATTGACCTTAAAATGGTGTTTACAAAATTAAAAACTGCTTTTATTCTAGCCGAAATAAAACAAATAAGACTTTCTCCAGAAGAAAAAATATTATCAGACATACTGTGAAAATTTCCTTGCTCTGTTAAACATCATTTCGGAAATATTTAAAAAAGAAAAAAAAAAAATCAAAGGGGGGCGAATAATTCTGACTTCAACTGTTTAATATAATATATATTATGCTATAAATAGGGGCGTAGCAACCGGGGGGGACGGGGGGGATGTGTCCCCCTCACTTTTAGCGACAGACCATTTAGAAACATGTGAATAAAAATGTAAACTTTTGGATTTCAGCTGTCCCCCCCACTTTTAAAATGTCTTGGTTATAAAATGTCATGGCTATAAATATATTATAAATAAATTATAAATAGAAATATATGTTTTTATTTTATTTTATTTTACATTTAAAATAGTTTTTCATATATAAAAGTTGATATCATCCTGGTGTAAGTAGCTCCTGTGTTTGTAAAAATGTGTATTTATATCAGAGTAAAATCTACTTAGTTAACTTTTGCATATTCAGTTTTACATAAACAGTTATTAATACTCTTGGTATATTCTCAATGTTTAATGTGCACAATTGAGTAAAATAATAATAATAATAATAATAATAATATGTGTATTCTCATACATTTAAATGGAAATAATAAGTACTATTAGTATTTTCTGTTATTCATTCATTCATTTTCTTTTCAGCTTAGTCCCTTTATTAATCCGGGGTCACCACAGCGGAATGAACCGCCAACTTATCCAGCATATGTTTTACACAGCGGAAGCCCTTCCAGCTGCAACCCATCACTGAGAAACACCCATACACTCTTATTCATACACATATGCTACGGACAATTTAGCGGACTGTGGGGGAAACCCACGCGAACATGGGGAGAACATGCAAACTCCACACAGATATGCCAACTGACCCAGCCGAGGCTCGAACCAGCGACCTTCTTGCTGTGAGGCGAGAGCGCTACCCACTGCGCCACCGCATCGCCTATTTTCTGTGATATTAATTTCATTTTACAATGAAATAAGTAATTCTATTCATCTTTAAACAGATCAAAAGTGACAGTAATGTATGAACTTATGTCTGATTTTGATTTCACTTGCATCTTTCGCTTAAATGAAGTGAAATGAAAAGTGTGATGTTTAGTTAAAAGTTTAAAAGATGCAACAGAAGTGCAAAAAAAAATAATAATCTGTGCCTTGGCATCTCGTAAATGTTGGATTCGAGGCGTTTGTCTTGGTGCCAGAACAGTCATGTGACACATCTGATCGTCTGCTCTCATCCATATGCTCTGAAGCAAATGAGCACCAGAGAAGATAAACAGTAAAACAGCAGAAATACATGTGCGAACGCTCCGAAAATAAACCACAAATTACAGCTGCCCCGGGGAAACTGATTTAAACCTCATAAAATAAAGTTCACTAATGCATAAAGCTCTGCAGAAGTATCCCTTTCAGCATTTCGTTTTCGTTCGGCTTTTATAAAAATAATTAAAAAAAAAACAATGTGGCAACTTTATGAGATGTTAGAGAGCCAGGTAACGCGCAGGGTAGCAGAGCATGCTGGGAGATCATATTCAGGATTGCACAAATACACTCACCGGCCACTTTATTAGGTACACCTGTCTGACTGCTTGTTAAGGTAAGTTTCTAATCAGCCAATCACATGGCAGCAACTTAATGCATTTAGGCATGTAGACATGGTCAAGATGATCTGCTGCAGTTCAAAGCGAGCATCAGAATGGGGAAGAAAGGGGATTTAAGTGACTTTGAACGTGGCATGGTTGTTGGTGCCAGACGGGCTGGTCTGAGTATTTCAGAAACTGCTGATCTACTGAAATTTTCACGCACAACCATCTCTAGGGTTTACAGAGAATGGTCTGAAAAAGAGGAAATATCCAGTGAGTGGCAGTTCTGTGGGCACTAATGCCTTGTTGATGCCAGAGGAGAATGGCCAGACTGGTTCCAGCTGATAGAAAGGCAACAGTAACTCAAATAAGCACTTGTTACAACCGAGGTCTGCAGAAGAGCATCTCTGAACACACAACACGTCCAACCTTGAGGCGAATGGGCTACAGCAGCAGAAGACCACACCGGGTGCCACTCCTGTCAGCTAAGAACAGGAAACTGAGGCTACAATTCACACAGGCTCACCAAAACTGGACAATAGAAGATTGGAGAAACGTTGCCTGGTCTGATGAGTCTCCATTTCTGCTGCCACATTCGGATGGTCGGGTCACAATTTGGCCTCAACACCATGAAAGCATGGATCCATCCTGCCTTGTATCAGCAGTTCAGGCTGGTGGTGGTGGTGTAATGGTGTGGGGGAGATTTTCTTGGCACACTTTGGGCTCATTAGTACCAATTGAGCATCGTGTCAACGCCACAGCCTACACCTGAGTATTGTTGCTGACCATGTCCATCCCTTTATGATCACAGTGTCTCCATCTTCTGATGGCTACTTCCAGCAAGATAACGCATCATGTCATAAAGCGCGAATCATCTCAAACTGGTTTCTTGAACATGGCAATGAGTTCACTGTACTCAAATGGCCTCCACAGTCAGCAGATCTCAACCCAATAGAGCACCTTTGGGATGTGGTGGAGATTGGCATCATGGATGTGCAGCCGACAAATCTGCAGCAACTGTGTGATGCTATCATGTCAATATGGAGCAAAATCAACACCAATACAGACAATATATCACTTTAAACTATTACAAATGTTCATAAAAGTCACTTTTTACAACATTTCAAGGTTACAAGGTGTTGGTTGGTTGGTTGGTTAGATGGATGGATGAATGGGCGGACAGATGGACGGATAGATGGACGGATAGACGGACGGACGGACGGATAGATAGATAGATAGATAGATGATAGATAGATAGATAGATAGATAGATAGATAGATAGATAGATAGATAGATAGATAGATAGATAGATAGATAGATAGATAGATAGATAGATAGATAGATAGATAGATAGATAGATAGATAGATAGATAGATAGATAGATAGATAGATAGATAGATAGATAGATAGATAGATAGATAGAAACAAACTGATGAACATGGATAGTAGAACGGGTATGGAAGGATAGCTGGACAGGTGAACAGATGGATGAATGAATAGATAGACAGTTGAAGTAGGGAGATAGATGCATAGATGGATGGATAGATAAATAGACAGATAGACTTTCAGTGCAGCTGGCTGGATGATTCATGCAGTGCTAAAAGGAAAGCATCTGTGTTTCTGTTTGTCACTTTATATTCATGTAAGACTCAATCCTCATATTCACTCTAAACCTGATACACAAACTACTTCACCAGTGGCTTAAAGCTGCATTAAACAATAAACAGTTGAAGTCAGAATTATTAGCCCCCCTGTATATTTTATTCCCAATTTCTGTTTAACGAGAGAAGATTATTTCAACACATTTCTAAATATAATAGTTGCAATAACTCATTTCTAATAACTGATGTTTTATTTTCTCTTTGCCATGATGACAGCATATAATATTAGACTAGATATTTGACTAGTATTCAGCTTAAAGTGACATTTAAAGGCTTAACTAGGTTAATTAGGGTAAAGTTAGGGTAATTAGGCAAGTTATTGTATAACAGTGGTTTGTTCTGGAGACAATCCAAAACTAATATTGCTTAAGGGGCTAATAATATTGACCTTAAATTGGCTTAAAAATTAAATCTGCTTTTATATATATATATATATATATATATATATATATATATATATATATATATATATATATATATATATATATATATATATATATATATATATATATATATATATATATAACTCTAATTATTATTATTATTATGTATAATTTTCCTGAGAGAGGTGCACAATAAATTTTCAAAAAACAGAAAAGCTTGGCGTACGTGTTTATTTCAGCACTTCGTGACACACTTGCATCATTTATAAATCCTCCGTTTCACACTCAATTAAACGCCACAAGCGACCACAGCTCCAAATGACACCATCTCACAAATGACGCATTAGATGTTTACAGCCTGTGAACGCAGGTACCAGAATCTGCTGTAGACACCATTACTAACATCCAAACCAATGCATTTCAACAAGTCATTTCAGGAGGACAGTCTGAGATCGTGGATGATGATGTGTGTTTTATACACTCTGCAGTGTGTGAGCTGTTGGCTATAGATGAGTGTGTAGGTGCAGCTTTATAAAGGAGCAGATCTTCTCTATACTTTAGCCTCTTCTCCACCCACATGTTTACAAACATTCAGCAAATGCCTCGCTGCTGTCATGACTTCAGCGAATGGAGTTTCTGTAAAGCTAAGAGGCTGTAAATTCAGCATTCGAGCGTACATATGTTCAGTCTGGAAACATTTTATGTATTAGACGCAGAAATGTCATTTCAATCTCCGAGAGAAGCATTTAAAGACTCAATACAGTCATATTATTCGCCCTCCTGTGATTTTTTTTCTTTTTCAAATATTTCCCAAATGATGTTTAACAGATTCAGGAATTTTTCACAGTATTTCCTATAATATTTTTTCTTCTGGAGAAAGTCTTATTTGTTTTATTTCGACTATAATAAAAGCAGTTTTTAATTTTTTTCAGGGTCAATATTATTAAGCAATACTTTGTTTTCGATTGCCTAAAGAACAAACCATCATTATACAATGACTTGTGCAACCCCGCCAGTCCTAAACCTCACTCCCATCCGGGTCACAGCACCAGTGTAACCCACTGGTCCTACTGCACCCAACCCGCTCTGAGCTGGAATCGAACCTGCGATTCTTTGTATGAGAGTTGGTTGCTCTAACAAGGAGGCTAAAGACCATGGCCTCTAACGTCTGTTGCTAGAGCACCTTTAAAGGTCAGAGGAGTGAGGTTTACCTGCATAGCAATTTGCTAGCTAGCGTCTTTTACACTCACCCCCTTAAACCTCACTCTCATCCGGGTCACGGCACCAGTGTAACCCACCGGTCGTACTGCACCCAACCTGCTCTGAGCTGGAATTGAACCCGCGATTCTTTGTATGGGTGTCAGTTGCTCTAACAAGGAGGCTAAAGACCATGGCCTCTAGCGTCTGTCTCTGGAGCAGCTTTAGAGGTCAAAGAAGTGAGGTTTACCTGCATAGCACTTCACTAGCTGGCCTCTGTTACACTCACCCCCCCTAAACCTCACTTCCGTCCGGGTCACGGCACCAGTATAACCAACCGGTCCTACAGCACCCAATCCGCTCTGAGCTGGGATCGAACCGGCGATTCTTTGTACGGGAGTCAGATGCTCTAATAAGAAGTCTAATGACCTCTAGCGTCTGTCTCTAGAGCACCTTTGGAGGTCAAAGCAGTACGGTTTACCAGCATAGCACTCTGCTGGCTGACCTCTGTTACACTCACCCCCCTAAACCTCACTCACATCCGGGTCACGACACCAGTGTAACCCACCGGTCTTACAGCACCCAACCCGCTCTGAGCTGGGATCGAACCGGCGATTCTTTGTACAGGAGCCGAGTGCTCTAATAAGAAGTCTAATGACCTCTAGCGTCTGTCTCTAGAGCACCTTTGGAGGTCAAAGGAGTAAGGTTTACCAGCATAGCACTCTGCTAGCTGACCTCTGTTACACTCACCCCCCTAAACCTCACTCACATCCGGGTCATGACACCAGTGTAACCCACCGGTCTTACAGCACCCAACCCGCTCTGAGCTGGGGTCGAACATGCGATTCTTTGTATGGGAGTCGCTAGAGGCCACGGTCTTTAGCCTCCTTGTTAAAGCAACCGACTCCTGTACAAAGAATCGCCGGTTCGATCCCAGCTCAGAGCGGGTTGGGGTGCAGTAGGACTGGTGGTTTATACTTGCCAAATTACCCTAATTAACCTAGTTAAGCCTTTAAATGTCACTTTAAGCTGAATACTAGTCAAATATCTAGTCAAATATTATTTGCTGTCATCATGGCAAAAATAAAATAAATCAGTTATTAGAGATGAGTTATTAAAACTATTATGATTAGAAATGTGCTGAAAAAAAATCTCCATTAAACCGAAACTGGGAAAAAAAAATATACAGGGGTGCTAATAATTCAGACTTCAACATAATAAATGAATAAATTAATGAATAAATAAATAAATAAATAAATAAAATCTCACGCAAGCACACATTTTGCATATGAAGTCACATCAGTGTTTCCCGCCACCTCGCTTGACTTTTACCCGCAGAGGATTTCACAGTAACACAGTATCATTCACTGGACAACACGGGCGACAGAGATTTGCTAAGTGACTCAGCACTGATGAAAGCTGCGATTTATCACTTTTTCCTTCAGGAAACCAGAAGCGTCTTAGAAAAGCTGTCAAAATACAGGCTTCTGGTTACAGAGTTCTTCCAGGACACCTCCAGATTCTCACTCCATGGTCACCCGTGAGTCAGAAAACGAGCCCACAGACCCTTACATGACATTGGCGAAGTATTTTCTAAAAAAAATAATAATAATAAATAAATAAATAAACGCCCAACATTTTGACAGACAGCATCCATGTAATAGAGAGCATTAGCGCTGCCCACTTTGGTTGCAGAAGCATTTTTTCCATTCGTTTTTTCCCCTCCACATATTGATTTGAAGTCTTTGTTAAAGTGTTGTAAGACATAAACCAAACGTACAGCTCAATGAGGATCAAAACAGCAGCAACTTTGAATTCAAGCAAAGACGTGTATGGAAACGAACACACTTGTAGACATTTGGCAGACACTTTTATCCACAGATAAATATGAGGTACAAATGAGGAAAGGATCAAGTGAGTGGTTCCTCGTAAAGAGGCAAAACACGAAGTAAAAAAATATTAACCCTAACAATTATTAATATAATATAATATAATATAATATAATATAATATAATATAATATAATATAATATAATATAATATAATATAATATAATATAACATAACACACAGCCATATCACCCTGCAGCCCAAGACCGGTTACTCACTGAAGCTAAGCAGGGCTGAGCCTGGTCAGTACCTGGATGGGAGACCACATGGGAAAACTAGGTTGCTGTTGGAAGTGGTGTTAGAGAGGCCAGCAGGTGGCGCTCAACCTGCGGTCTGTGTGAGTCCAAATGCCCCAGTAAAAGTGAAGGGGACACTACACTGTCAGTGGGCGCCGTCTTTCGGATGAGACGTTAAACCGAGGTCCTGACTCTCTGTGGTCATTAAAAATCCCATGGTACTTCTGGTAAAGAGTAGGGGTGTAACCCCGGTGTCCTGGCCAAAGTCCCTCAATCGGCCCTTACCCATCATGGCCTCCTAATCATCCCCATCCACTGAATTGGCTCTATCACTGTCTCTTCACTCCACCAATAGCTGGTGTGTGGTGAGCGCACTGGCGCCGTTGTCCTGTGGCTGCCGTCGCATCATCCAAGTGGATGCTGCACACTGGTGGTGTGGAGAGACCCCCCTCATGATTGTGAAGCGCTTTGGGTGTATGGCCATACACAATAAATGCGCTATATAAATACACATTACATTACATTACATAATATAATATAACGTAATGTAATGTAATGTAATGTAATGTAATATAATATAATATAATATAATATAATATAATATAATATAATATAATATAATATAATTTAATATAATATAATATAATATAACATAACATAACATAACATAATTTAATATAATATAATATAATATAATATAATATAATATAATTCATTCATTCATTTTCTTGTCGGCTTTGTCCCTTGCGGGGTCGCCACAGCGGAATGAACCGCCAACTTATCCAGCACGATTTTACGCAGCGGATGCCCTTCCAGCCGCAACCCATCTCTGGGAATTTCCACACACTCATTCACACTCATACACTACAGACAATTTAGCTTACCCAATTCACCTGTACTGCATGTCTTTGGACTGTGGGGGAAACCGGAGCACCCGGAGGAAACCCACGCGAACGCAGGGAGAACATGCAAACTCCACACAGAAACGCCAACTATATAATATAACATAATATAATTTAATATAACATAATATAATTTAATATAACATAATATAATTTAATATAATATAATGTAATATAATATAATATAATATAATATAATATAATATAAAATAATATAATATAATATAATTTAATATAATTTAATATAATATAATATAATATAATATAATATAATATAATATAATATAATATAATATAATATAATATAATATAATATAATATAGCAGTGTAGCAGTGGGTAGCGCTCTCGCCTCACAGGAAGAAGGTCGCTGGTTCGAGCCTCGGCTGGGTCAGTTGGCATTTCTGTGTGGAGTTTGCATGTTCTCCCCGTGTTGGCGTGGGTTTCCTCCGGGTGCTCCGGTTTCCCCCACAGTCCAAAGACATGCGGTACAGGTGAATTGGGTAAACTAAATTATCCGTAGTGTATGAGTGTGAATGAGTGTGTATGGATGTTTCCCAGAGATGGGTTGCGGCTGGAAGGGCATCCGCTGCGTAAAACATTTGCTGGATAAGTTGGCGGTTCATTCCGCTGTGGCGATTCTGGATTAATAAAGGGACTAAACCGAAAAGAAAATGAATGAATGAATAATATATATATACACAGTATATATAGTTTTTTTTTTTTTCTTTGTCCTTTTAATTCAAGTTAACAATAATGAGTCTGTTGTACTTTTCTCCTTGAGCATATGCCTCATGAGATGTCATTTTGTTTATCTCTGAAAACAATAAAAAGTGGATCACAAATAAAGATATATTTGACTGAATGAGCCGAACACATTGTGGATCATTGCGGCCGCAGCGTTAGTTGAGATGTGTGGATGTTCAACATGGCAGATCACAGTTTTGGAAACCAGACTGTGAACTGGCAACCCCACCCACTCGCAGCTCTGGATGATTCATTGCGGGAGGATTCGGGGCCAACCTGGCAAGCCCACAGTCTAAATACATGTGAATCAGAAGGGGTTGCCTTAATTTCACCGTCTAATCATCGCAGTCTTAATCACCCTGCGACAACAGCATGTTTTCCAATATGTCGTGGAACGTCTGAGCCTGCGAATGCGTGCGGATCGCCATCGATACTTCTGTTTCCCCGCGCTAATTAAACACTTCTGTTCGGTTCGTGTCCAGGGAGAGAGAGGAAAAAAAAAACCCAAAAGGAAATTCAGCTAAAGTAATGAGGCCTCTTTTTCGTTTCCCAGCTTGAGAAAGACACCTAATTTTGACAATTACAACTACCCTGAAAAGAACCGAGAAAGAAAACTGCAAAAAAAATGTGAATGAAATGGAGCTTATTCTGTAATTTAAACCAGACATCCGTGCGTTCGGCCCCCAGACCCAGAAAAGCAAGCTTTCTGCAGGATACAAGGGAATAAAGGCCAGTATTAACCTTTCTACCGCTGAATATTAATCAGCATTTAATAAAAGGAAAACAACCCCACTTGCCACTCCAAATATTATCAGTGTGACATTACCTTTATTTTCATTTTGCGAGACGTTTTGCACAAAAAAAAATTCAAGATAAACACTTACGCCTCAGCATTCAATAGTCCGAAAAGCAGGCGGGGGGAGTTATAGGCAAGGAAAATAAAATCATGAAATAAAACAAACATGGCACTTGCCGAGGAGAGCGTATTGGCTCTGTCTGCTTTCAGAGAGATGCATTGTAGCTTTTGGATTTTGACGCGTTTCAACCACGTTTCCATGTTTCATGAGCTGCAGCTCGCCAGGAAGACTCCCATTAGGAACCAGCGCGTGTGGTTTTCTCCCTGAACACGCCTGGGACAGAAACACAAATTCCCTCATTTCTCACTGCAGACTGAAATGTCACTGTAAAAATGGGAGCAGTGTGGCCGGTCATAAAGCTACAGCAAACAGAAACGTTAAATGGAAACACTTCAAATGAGCTCTCAATATCGAAATATATATTTCAAAATGGAGAAGCAAAGATTGAATTGTGAAGCTCAGAGTTTCCTCCTCATTTAAATAATCATAATGAATGCAAGACATAATAAAACACATTATATAGTAAAATATGCAACCCAGGCTCATTCTGAAAACGTACTCCTATATACATTTCTGGAGAGCGCCAAATACGTTCCAGGGTATGTTTTATTGCAGCTTTTGTTTTCGCAAGTGCCATTTGCACCTGATGTTCTCTCGTAAATCCACTAGAGGCCGCTGTGTATGCTTTTTGAGATCTCAAATTTTTCTTGCAAGTGCCATTTGCACAAGCTGTTCTCTTGTAAATCCACTAGAGGCCGCTGTGTATGCTTTTAAGATCTCAAATTTCTCTCGCGAGTGCCATTCATGCAAGCCGTTCTCTCGTAAATCCACTAGTAGCTGCTGTGTATGCTTTTTGAGATCTCAAATTTCTCTCACGAGTGCCATTCACGCACGCTGTTCTCTCGTAAATCCA
>LR812530.1:2189732-2358450 GCA_903798195.1 Danio kyathit | reverse complement strand
AAAAGCAAAACACAACACAACAACCTGTCTGCCATTGTCTGAGCTATTACAGTGACCAAAACATGTAAATCTTCAAAAACAAAAAAGAAAAAAACAAAAGGACATTTAACGCTCATTAGTCTGATGCTAAATGCATTGGCGTCTCATAACCAATGATTATGCACCAAATATGTATACTTTATGCAAACGAGACAACACTATCACGGACAAAAAAGTTCCAGCACATCTGAAACCCAACTTTCTCCTCTGAATGAAATAAACCTTAAAGCGTGGCGTAATTTGTGTTTTTAATGGTGTCGCAGACTGCACTCAGTTCCCAAAGTGTCTTATCAAAGGCTCATTATGCAAAGGAATCCTGAAAAGGAAGTGGTTTCAAGGTTAAAGGACACTTCTTTTTATCTGCTTGGTATTTAACAGCTGCTGCTCACAGGAATAAATGCAAATGAATCCAATGTGTTATCACAGAATGAAACCGAACGGTGAACTGGATGAGCATGTCAAGTATAAGGCATGTATTTTAACTCGTCAAGTGCAATACAGTCATCATTTAGGACCTCATTTTTTATTGGACTACTGCTGTAATTATTTAATGGTACATTATTACTGTTTGTTGTGGAATTAATGTGTCTTTTATAATATTGAATAAAAAACTAGTGCTTAGCAGTTAATCACCCCCAAAATAAATGTGTGTTTCAAAAATATATGTATGGCAAGCCGTTTTGACTTTTATTCATTCTCAGGATATGTATTCTTGATATCAACAATTTAATTCTTGATATCAAAAATGTTAATTCTTGATATCGACAATTCATTTCTTGATATCAAAAAAGGTAAAACATTTCCACTAGTAACAATGTTAATTCTTGATATCAACAATTCAATTTCACTAGTTAAAATGTTCATTCTTGATATCAGGAACTGAATTTCAACTAGTAAGAATTATAGTTCTTGATATCTGTAATTGTATTTTCACTAGTTAAAAGTCACCATAGACTGCCATTAAAATTTAATTGTTGATATCAAGAATTGATTTCTTACTAGTTGAAATGTCAATTTTACATATCAGAAATACAATTCTTACTAGTAAAAGCATTTATTGTTGATATCAGTTGTCATATGGATACTAGTGCAAATGTCAATTCCTGATATCAAGAACTTAATTTGACTAGTTGAAATGTTAATTCTTGATATCTGCAATTATATCTTAACATGTTACATTTGTTATTTCTGATATCTAAAAATGTATTTCTGATATCAACAATTAGGGAAGTAATTTTTGATATCTAAAATGACTAATTTCACTAGTAACATATATATATATGATATCAGAAATTAACATTGTCACTAGTGACAAACCAATTGTTAATATCAAAAATGAACATCTTTACTAGTTGAAAAGTATTTCTTGATATCAACAATTTAATTCCTGATATCAACAATTACATTTTTTCATATCAACAATTAAATTATTAATATCAAGAATTGCATTTCAACTAGTAAGAAATCAATTCTTGATATCAACAATTAAACTTGAATGGCAGCCTATGGTGACTTTTAACTAGTGAAAATTGAATTGTTGATATCAAGAATTAACATTTTTGATATTAAGAATTGAATTGTTGATATCAAGAATACATATCCTGAGAATGAATAAAAGTCAAAACGGCTTGCCATATTTACTGTGCATATTTATTATGTATATAAATACACACATGCATGGATATATTTGACAAAATGTTGATTTATATTTATATATAATCAGGGCTTAATTTGTGCCTCTAAACCTTTAAAATCTGATCTGGTACCTCATTTTACCGATCCCCCTCCTTAACCGGCCTCCTCCCCCGTCCACTGTTCACTTTCACTTTCTTCCGCAACTCCCCAACCCTCTTCACTTTCGTCCGTCACACCCCTCCGCCATCTAATGCTCCACAAACCCCCCCTCCCCCGCTCTTCATTTTCGTCCGCGACAACCCCATGCACCCACCCCACCTCCGCTCTATACTTTCGTGCGAGACTCCTCTACATCCGCAAGTAACATGCCGGATCCGTTACCTCGATCTGTTCCGAGACCTCGCAATTCACAGGCTGCGTCCAAAACCACCTACTACTCGGCCGTTAGAAAAGTACGTTCTATACAGTATGAATGTAAGAAGTATGAATGGAATTCGGACGTACTACATCCGCCATTTTGTCATGATCACGTGACCTACCTGCGTCAGTTACGTCGTTTCAATCCCCTTCATGAATTCTCTCGAGTAGCATCATGGGATAGCGCAGCATGCTTGGAATGCACACTTCACAATCGCGGCGGAAGTAGTAAGTTATCCGGGTACTTCTCGCATACTGATTTTCGAATTCTATGAATTCGGACATACTACTCGGCTCGCATACTGATTTTAGCGTACTATATAGTATGGAAGTATGCGGTTTCGGACGCAGCCACAAATTAAGTACAGGATATAATATATATATATATATATATATAATCCTTTGTGGCATAGATTCAACAAGCTGCTGGAAATATTCCTCAGAGATTTTGCTCCATATTGACATGATAGCATCACACAGTTGCTGCAGATTTGTCGGCTGCACATCCATGATGCCAATCTACTCTTTGGTGTTTACTAGTTTAGGGCGTGGTCAACCTGTCACTCAAACGAGATCCACCGATAGCAGAGCACTAAATCAACCAATCATGAATCAGAGAATCTATTGATTAACATATCGTAACTAAAAACTTGTTTATCAAAAGGCGACATGGTGGCTCAGTGGTTAGCACTGTCGTCCCACAGCAATCAGGTTGCTGGTTCGAGTCCCAGCTGGGTCAGTTGGCATTTCAGTGTGGAGTTTGCATGTTCTCCCTGTGTTGGCGTGGGTTTCCTCCAAACACATGCGCTATAGGGGAATAAACTAAATTGGCCCTAGTGTATGAGTGTGTGTGTGGGTGTTTCCCAGTCCTGGGTTGTGGCTGGAAGGGCATCTGCTGTGTAAAACATATGCTGGAATAGTTGGCGGTTCATTCTGCTGTAGCGACCCCTGATAAATAAAGGAACTAAGCCGAAGGATCTAAATTTGACCACTGAGATGGGGTCTTACTATCTTTAGCCCAGCCTCCCTAGTAGTTAATGTTCTGCTATTGGCTGGAGGCATTTTTAACTCCGCCCTCTTTTGTAAAAGAGCACAATCTCATTTGAATTTAAAGCCAAAACAGCACAATTTGGACCAAAGCCTAAAAGTAGCAGTTCATAAAACATTATTTGTGTGGTATTTTGAGCTCCATACACACACTCTAAGGACATCAGAGACTTATTTTACATCTTGTATAAAAAGGGGCAAAATAGGCCCCTACTTTAATACACACAAACAACCCTTCAGATAATACATTTGACAGGCTCAAATGATTCAACAGTAAAAAACCCACAAAAAGCAGATGATATTTGAAGGAAGACGTCGCACATGTGACACGGAAAACATCTCATATCCCAACGCAAATAAATCCGAGCCATCCGCCATATCTTCCCATTCAGCTCCAGCATCTACACGCGTATCCCCTTTCCCCTGAACGCCTATGATCAGTTCAACTAAGTATGATTACATTTAAACGCAGGCTCTCCCGGCGTCGGCTCATGTGGTAAAAACAACATCTTTAACCAGGGTAAATACACAGCACACCTCAGCTGAAACCAGAAGCTGGACCAGTTTATATTGAGAGGCCGGTTTCAAACAGTCTGGCTTCAGGTTCAGGGTTCAGTTTGGACAGAAGAGAGCAAAAAAAAAAAGGTGTGTTTTCTGCACACGTCTGCGCTTTTAGAAAATACAGTGTGTGTGTAAATGTACTACTGATGTACATACAAATGACAAAGCTTACTAAACTACAGAAAATCTACAAACCGTCATTAAAATATTGCTTAAAAATAAAAATGTTTTCTTGTTTTAACCATAAGCAGTAGTACATTGATATTAATCTGAAAACAAGACTTTAGCCTACTGTTTGGTGCTTTATGTAAGTTTTTGACTCTTCTAAAGCATAAAAATACTATAATATGTTTGTAGGCAGTGTTGGGGAGAATACTTTGTAAATGTATTTAGTTACAGAATACAGAATACCTGCTTTAAAATGTATTTTGTAACGTATTCCGTTACTTTGCTTAATCCTGGTACTGTATTCTAAATACTTGGAATACTTGCCCTTAAAAACAGCCTTCAAGTCTATTAAATGTCACACTATGCGTTGGTAGCAATTTCTGCAGGAAAACAGAGGGCCTCTAATGCCCATTATTGACTGATAAATAAATAAAACAATATAATTATGTTTATTGAATAATGTTTATTTATCAAAGTGTCAACAAATTCAATTTCTGTTTCTATAATAAAGATAAAAAGTGCTTGAACGTAGACAGCATTACTGTCTGTAATATACAGTATATGTATATAATATGCATTTTGCTTACCCTTTGTATTTCACAGTCTGCACAGAAAAAGAGATTGCACTGCACTGTCAGGTTTCGCTCACCCCTCTCATTCTTTAAAGAGAAAAAATGCTTGAACTTCCAAGACGTGAATGCATTTTTTCCTTTACTGCTGCTAGAAAGTTGCTTCGGTTGCGGCTCCAACCCCTCGAGCCCCTGGTCTGAATCCTTCATATTTGTACACTCAAGTTAACCAGGGCTGCCAACTTTGGCTAAGGTGTCCCGCCCACATTTGTGTCAGAAAAGCGAACGTAAATTTAAGAAGCGTAAATGAAACCTCTGAAAGCGCAAACGAAACATCACGCAGCGAATTCATGAGCAATGACGGCCAAAAAAGCAGTTTGTTTGAAAATCATGGTTGTTGTCCGGTTGTTCGGTGTTTGCGATCGTCCTTTTTGCTGCGTGAGAAAATGGAGGTGTGGCGTGAGAGCGTGAGAACAGGGTCATTTGCGTGAGTCTCACTGAGTTAACGCTGGTGATTGCAGTCGGGAGTGTAGCTTCTGTTTCTATGGTTTTGGCGGCAATTTAGTAATATTATTATGGGCCAGACACGCATCGCCCGAAGTATTCCAATGGTATTAGGAAAGTAACTGTATCCTAAACACCCTGTTAAAAAATAGTAACTGTAACGGAATACAGTTACTCATGAATAGTATTCTAAATACGTACCGCCGGTACATGTATTCCGTTACTCCCCAACACTGTTTGCAGATATTTAAGAAACATGCTAATGAACATTCTTGTTTATCTTAAAAGCAATGCTGAAGTCAGATATTCTGCTTTGAACATGTGCATTATGTGCCGGACCGGCTGTCTTTGTTTTGGTCCCTTTAACCTGCCCAAATGCCACTTTAGCCAATTATATTTCAGCACCCCGGGTTGCCTTGGTGGAAAACCGTGTATTTCATTCATTCAGTCAAGAAGGGTGTCAAAGTATGCGTCTGTGACCGAAATGTAACCTCTGGTGGACAGTAGTAGACTCTGAAATGAGACGCAGATTCAGAGTTCCACACTGTAAAAAAATCCTAGTTGCCTTAAAATTTTAAGCTGATTCAAACTAAGTCCATTGAACTTATATTATGTTAAACTGACTTAAAACAGCTTGCGTAACTTAAAAAAATTAAGTTAGAACATGATTAACTTGAGTTTACGTTTAAATGACCTAAAAACATATGATGTCAGGACTAAGGGCGTACTCACACTATGCTATCCGAACCAGGATCGTTTGAGAAGTGTGAGTGCTCTGAATCGGGCTCAGGCACAGTTCACTTGGCCGGCCCTGGCCCGGTTGGAAGAGGTGGGCCTGAGCGCGGATCACTTGGGCTCAGGCGCGGTATGCTTACAGTGTGAGTGCAAGCGTGCTTGAGCCCGAAACTGAAAGCGAGACGTGACGTTTAAGGGACTGTTTGATATGGATTAATTAATCATTCGTGCTGTTCAATATACACAAACTGTCGTAGATTATTAAAGACGCAAACCCCTCACTGCACGACAGCTACACCTTCGGCAAACCTCCTAATTCCTGCAGCAAGTGGACTTTATGATTGTTTATGAGGGTCAAAAGTGGCTGATTTGTTCGGTGAATTATTTGACTGCGTGTCACCGCATATCAAGCGACTGAAACGATATTACTAAAGAAATCTCCACTGTGCTGAGCGAGAGCGCTTACTGAACAGCGCGTCATCGATGATGTAAGCGTGCCCAGGCCTGAATGCAATGTGAGTGCGGGCCATCGGGGGAGATGGGAGGGGGGACAAGCGTGCTTTGGCCCGGTTCAAGGCAACTGTACATAGTGTGAGTACGCCCTAATTGATCATATAAGTTTTTACAGTGCACATGAGGTTATTATTTAGCAAATATTATAAATATTATGAACGTAATCATTAGGTGAGCAGGTTACATTGTAACCCCGTGTCCTAACAACACGCTACGTGACGAGATTTGCAGTGATAAGCAATTTGGCTGTTTGCACCAGACGAAACATGAGAGAAATGTAAATACAGCCATTCAGAAGCACAGAATAGTGCACTCACTGCACTCCAACCAAATGGTGAGGTTTATAATCGACTTAATACATATTAACCCTCTTTAACATTATTAAATGTAGATGCTGAATCACTGATATGTGTTGGTTTGCACTGAGTCAAAGCTCTAAAGCTCAATTTCAGACGGTTTATTTTATTTTGAAGATCTGAGCTGAACTATCTGCTGCTGCTTTCAGCAGTATGGCAATAAATGTCATGTAAAACGGCATTCACACTCACATTATTAGCATTTAACACTGAATAAAGCACATGAGGTGTACCTGAGGTAATCACTGGCAGTTTTTTGTTGTTCAGCTGCAAGAAACAGAAGTCGTTTCTAAAATAAAAATTTTAGGTGTTGGTTAGGACAAAAACTCCTTTTAATATGGAAAATATTCCTTCAATCATGTGCCGTTGCATGCTTTTATTTAGAACACGACTTAAATCAGCCCTAAATCAGCCTTTAGGCTTGATAGTCAGGCAGACTCGAGTCAAAGTTGTCAATCTGGCAACCTGCACTTGCGTGTGTTTTGAACCAGGAGTGCAATACCTAGTTCAACCACTGGGCGTCAAACTTACAAACTGCATCTTTAATAGAAAAATGCATCGAAATTATATAAACTTCTATGTCGTTTTTATTTTATTTATTTAGAATTTTAATAACTGATACCAAATACACAAATTGAGACAACTTATGAAGATTAATAATTAGAAAATTTGGTAGCACTTTAGTTTAAGTAACAATTCACACTATTTACTACAGGCTTATTATGACCTGCCTATTGTTACTATATTAACTGTTTATTAACACTTGCTCATATTTTACATCCCTGCCAATACCTAAATCCAACTACTACCTTACTAACTATTAATAAGCAACTAATTAGTAGTTTGAGCTAAAAATTTTAGTCAATAGCATGAATTGTACATTTAAATAAAGTATGAACAAAAATTCTGAGTAGTGATGACCTTCTGAAAATCACTTATTTGAATAGACCCAAAACTATAACGCACATTTGTATTTGTTAATGTGTTCAAAAGTTCAGTTTATGGTGTTTTCTGCACACGTCTGCACTTTTAGAAAATACGGCGTGTGTAAATGTAGCGACAAAGTCATGATGAGCTGAGGTAAAGGAGCCAGAGAGCTTTACCAGGCCACATGGAAAGGTGTGGACACTGAAAGTTGTTTGGACTAGAGGCTTTTACCATGACCAGAGAGGGGTTTTTATGGTCTTACGGGCCACAGGAAAGGCCTCCGTCTGATACACATGCCTGGGTTACTGACAGTGTGTGGCAGAAACAGTAACTAAAACACAGCCATATGAAACATATAAGCATTCTTGTAGACTTTGTTTCATATTGAGTGATATTATGGAAATATTTTGTACATGGAGTGTTAGAGATGCACCAATACTAAATTTGTCAGCCAATACCAGTAACTGATCATTCAGAGAGATAATGCCGGAGGTTTTGTGGTGGAAATGCAAATTAAAAATTCAACTAGCAGTTTTAAAGTCACTGGTCTCAGTTATTTAAACAAAACACATTCTTAACTTAACTAAACTCTATAAATACAGAATAAATTAAGTTTTATAAATGTTATTAATGAATTTTAACATAGACTGAAAAAACAAAACAAACTAACATTGCTTTAATATACAGTTAGGTCCATAAATATTTGGACGTCAACATAATTCTACCATGTTTGGCTCTATACACCAACACAATAGATTTAAAATGAAACGAACAAGATGTGCTTCAACTGCAGACTGTCAGCTTTAATTTAAGGGTATTTACATCCAAATCAGGTGAACGGTGTAGGAATTACAACAGTTTGCTTATGTGCCTCCCACTTGTTAGGGGTCCAAAGTAATTGGACAGAATAATAATAATAAAACTTTTTAATACTTAGTTGCAAATCCTGCAGTTAATTACAGCCTGAAGTCTGGAACGCACAGACATCACCAGATGCTGGGTTTCATCCCTGGTTCACCGTTCACCTGATTTGGATGTAAATACCCTCAAATTAAAGCTAACAGTCTGCAGTTAAAGCACATCTTGTTCATTTCATTTTAAATCTATTGTGTTGGTGTATAGAGCAAAAAATGTTAGAATTGTGGCGATGTCCAAATATTTATGGACCTAACTTTATATGACTATACCTATGTACTATGTATTATTTTTTAGTCTATATTCATTCATTCATTTATTTATTTTCTTGTCGGCTTAGTCCCTTTATTAATCCGGGGTCGCCACAGCGGAATGAACCGCCAACTTATCCAGCACATTTTTACACAGCGGATGCCCTTCCAGCCGCAACCCATCTCTGGGAAACATCCACAAACTCATTCACACTCATACACTACGGAAAATTTAGCCTACCCAATTCACCTGTACCGCACCTGTCCCGGAGGAAACCCACGCGAACGCAGGGAGAACATGCAAACTCCACACAGAAACGTCAACTGACCCAGCCGAGGCTTGAACCTGCGACCCAGCGACCTTCTTGCTGTGAGGCGACAGCACTACCTACTGCGTCGCTAGTCTATATTTTATTAAAATAGTATTATAATATTATAGCATGGGGCTTTAAAGGGGGTACATAGAGTTTATTATGTTTTATAGCCTAAATTATTATTTATAAAATGCTTGTTTTGTATATACAGTTTATTAATGTATATTAATATTAAAATATTTTCAATCATTCATTCATTTTCTTTTCGGCTTAGTCTCTTTATTAATCTGGGGTCGCCACAGCGAAATGCACCGCCAACTTAACCAGCATATGTTTTATACAGTGGATGCCCTTTTAGCTGCAACCCATCACTGTGAAACATCCACACACACCCATTCACACACATACACTACAATTGTAGCCTTCCCAATTTACCTATACCACATGTCTTTGGACTTGTGGGGGAAACCGGAGCACCCGGAGAAAACCCAAGTGAACGTGGGAAGAACATTCAAACTCCACACAGAAATGCCAACTGACCAAGCTGAGGCTCGAACCAGATACCTTCTTGCTGTGTGGAGATCGTGCTACCCACCGCGCCACTGTGCACCCCTAAAATATTTTCTGTTTTGCTTATTTTGATTAAATTATTATGATTAAAACTAAATCAGTAGTGTTGTGGTTAGTGTATCGACCCGACTCGCAGTCTTTTTCCGATCCTTCCCCTCTCTCTGCTCCCCATGCATTACTGTCAATACTTTCTGCTGTCCTATCCAATAAAGGTGAAAACCCCGAAAAAATAATTATAAAAAAATAAATAAATAACTGAAAATTATAATTATAAAATAAATAAATCAGTAAAAAACTATTGATGCACATAAAAATGGCAAAAATGACTAAATTACATAAAATCTATCACAAAAACATTGCTAAAAATAACAACGTTATATAAATATAAATAATACTGAAAACAATACTTTGGATTACATTTTATTTATACAAGAATACATTTAAATTATCAAAACTTTTATGTAGTTACCAAAAAAATCTAATTTGGTAATCTATTTTATTTTTAATTTTCAATAGCTGATACTAAATATTAGAGGTGTGAACATACACTGGTCTCACGGTTCGGTTACGATTATCATGCCATCGATTCGGTTCAATTGGATATCTCGGTGCATCACGGTGCATTGACGATTCTTTCCATAAACAGTTTTATATTTTCTTCACAGCACAACAATTCTTGTATTAAAATGTATAAATATATTTATATACTATTTGTAAAACAATTTTGTCCTTTAATACAAACAGTCAGATATATAAACTGTACCTTTAAGCAACACGAGCATTTATAGACCATTTTGAGGGATGTAAACAAAAGCAATGGCCCTAACGTATTTCCTGTTTTACATTTTTAATTTCCATTGCTTCTGAGAATCCAAAAAGGTCCACATATTGATAAATAGTGTTATGACGGCTGATTTAAAGTCAAGTTATGATTGAATTGCCTCTCGTTACAGTTAGGAAATAGTTTAACGTCAAGCAGGAAATGTTCATGGGCCAATGACATGACCACATTGAAATGGTCTATAGCAAATAAACAAATATAAATATCCCGCTCGCTTTCTGAGCCTTGTCTACCAAGTTATTTCTTACACCCCTTTGATTGGTCACGCGCTCAACAGAAAGGGCTGCGATTGACTCTTACACGTTGGCACTCTACACAGATGCACTCATGAGCCACAGTGAGACAGAGAGAGAGAAATGGAGATTACTTTCATTCTCTTAATCGCCGTGAAATGGAGGCTTCTGCTGTAAGTGTCAGTGGAACACTGTCCTGCAAACACACACGCAGTAAAATTGTGCACAGTTTCTGAGTTTTTCGTAGTTAGAGCGTTGTAAATAATCGCGCTCGCGGCTCGCCTCCCTCGCCATAGTAAGCTACGGCGACATAGGCATGTGAGATAAATGACACAGTACATAATAACCGGTTATGATTATTACTGAACCGATACCGAATTGTCCGCGTCTGCATTTCGGTGCACCGAAGAAACGATTAATTTTGACACCCCTACTAAATATACAAATTGCGATATATTTCATGAAGATTATTGATTAGAATAGTTGGTAACTCTTTAGAGTAAGTAACAATTCACACCATTTACTACTGGCTTATTACTAGGGCCAGACAAAATCATAACTAAAATAACAAAAAACTTAATTTATGAAATAAATAATAACACATTTTAAACTTTTATTTAATGTTTACAATGCAAATCCAATTAGATCCACTTATTTGGTAAGCAAAGCTGCTCTCCCATATAATACATCTACTAAAAGACAGAAAATATTACTTTACAAACTGTATTGTACATAAATCAGATGAACTATTACTATTATTATATCACATTAATATTAGTGAAATTAATTTAAAAACAGAATAAATATAAATTTACACAAATAAATAAATAGACTCAATGATGGGCTAAACATTCTGTGTGGGCCTACTTATTACCTACTGCCATTATTAAGATATTACATTGTTTATTAGCGCTTATAAAGTATTCTCATATTCTCCATCCCTAATCCTACTCAATGCCGAAAACCAACTACTACTTTACTAACTATTAATAAGCAGCTCATCAGTAGTTTGAGTTAAAAGGCGTAGTTAATAGCGTGAATTGTACATTAAAATAAAATGTGACCAAAAATTCTGATTAGTGATGGCTAAAAACCTTCTCTGTTCTGAATATTACTTATTTTAAAAGCCTCCAAACTAAAATACACATGTTGATTTGTTTACGATGCTTTCAAAAGTTCAGTTTATAGGTATTTGACAATTTCTGAATGAAATAATCACAGATTTCACACATGTATTCTCTCTGAATGTGATTGTAAGCCAGTCTAACTTGTTTTGCACAAAACAGTTGTGTTTTTGCAGTGTGTGTTGTGCGCTCGACACTCCCTGTGTTTGGTCCTGGGAGAAAACGCCTCCTGAAGAACAGCAGGAGCGAAACGCCTGACAGAAACAAATGCTGAACTTCACGGATTGATTCACTGACCAATATACTGACTGACTGCTTGACTGATTCATTGACTGTTTGACCGATTCACGGTTTGATTCAGTGACTGATTGACTAATTCACTGGTTGAATCATTGACTGATTGCTTGATTGATTCTTTGACTGTTTGACTGATTCACGGATTGAATCTTGACCAATTTATTGACTGATTGCTTGATTCATTGACTGTTTGACTGATTCATGTATTGATTAATTGACAGATTAATTGACTGATTGACTGAACCCCTAATTGATTCATTGACTGGTTCACGGACTGATTGATTTATTGACCGATTGGTTCATTGACTGAGTCATTGATTGATTGATTTTTTTGACTAATTGACTGATTGATAAATTGAGTGATTCATTGACTGATTGACTAATTTAATGATTGATTCATTGACTGATTAATTGATTCACTTATTAATTCATTGACTGATTTGTTGACTGATTTACACATTGGCTGATTAATTCATTGACTGATTGCTTGATTGATTCATTGATGTATTCATTGAATGATTGACTGATTTGCTGACTAATTGATTCATTGACCGATTCGTTGACCAATTCACTAATTGATTCATTGTTTCACTAATTGATCCATTGACCGGTTGATTCATTGACCGATTCATTGACTGTTTGACTGATTCATGGATTGATTCATTGATTCACTCACTGATTCATTGACTGATTCACATGTGCATAATAACAGATTTCACACTTGTATTCTCTCTGAATGTAATTTTAAGCCAGTTTGACTTGTTTTCCATAATACAGTTGTGTTTGTAGTGTTTTTGCAGTGTGTGTTGTGCGCTCGACACTCCCTGTGTTTGGTCCTGGGAGAAAACGCCTCCTGAAGAACAGCAGGAGTGAAACGCCTGACAGAAACAAATGCTGAACTTCATGGATTGATTCATTGATCGATTCATTGACTGACTGTTTGTTTGATTCATTGACTGTTTGACTGGTTCATGTATTGATTCATTGACCGATTCATTGACTGATTGTTTGATTGATTTATTGACTGATTGACTAACTCACTGATTGATTCATTGACCGATTCAATTGACTGCTTGCTTGATTGATTCACTGACTGTTTGACTAATTCACGGATTGATTCATTGACAGATTCATTCACTGATTGCTTGATTGATTCATTGACTGTTTGACTGATTCACAGATTAATTCATTGACTGATTGATTCAGTCACTGATTGACTAATTCACTGATTAATTCATTGATTAATTGATTCATTGACTGATTCATTGACTGATACACTAATTGATTAATTGACCAACTCACTGACTTATTGACTCATTGACTAATTGAATTATTGATTCGTTGACCGATTCATTGACCGATTTACTAATTGATTAATTGACTGATTACTGATTGATTCATTAATTGATTACTTGATTCATTGACTGATTCACCGACTGATTGATTTATTGACTGATTTACTAAACCATTCATTGACTGGTTCGCTGACTGATTGATTGATTGATTGATTGACTGATTGATTGATTGATTGACTGAATGACTGATTTAATGATTAATTCATTGATTGATTCATTGACTGATTGATTCATTGACTGATTTATTGCCCGATTGTTTGACTGATTCATTAACTGATTTAAAGATTGATTCATTGACTTATCCATTGACTGATTGGTTCATTGACTGATTCAATCTAATAAATTCCACACTTGTATTCTCTCTGAATGTAATTGTAAGCCAGTGTGAGTTATTTTCCATGTTTAATATGTTTTTGCAGTGTGTGTTGTGCGCTCGACACTCCCTGTGTTTGGTCCTGGGAGAAAACGCCTCCTGAAGAACAGCAGGAGCGAAACGCCTGACAGAAACAAATGCTGAAGAACTTCACAGTTGTGGAGCACATCTGACAATCAGGAAGAAGCACACACACACACGCACAGGAAAACACGTGTATGCAAACATAAATCATGCACATGAGGGTTATCTCAGCCCGACCTCCTAACGCATTAAAGCAGTTGCTTGCACAGCTGGTGCGGCCGCTGACTAATCCCCATCAGCACAGCATACACACATCAAATCAAACCCGTTTCTTCTGTTACCATTCAGATGTTCTCCTCTGACAGACAGAGACAGGAGGACACACACAGGCTTCTTGGAGCTGTAGCACATACTTGGAAAAAGAAACAAACTAAAAATCTTCATCAGTGTTTTCTTATACAGATATCTAAATGGCTGCTAGCCTAAAATTATAAAGTATTTTGATGCAATAGGTTAAGTCTTGGTTTTAAGGAACAGTGATAGTCTTCACATCTTAAGGCCCATCTTTTTAAGCAGGCTTTTGTATGACTTTCATCTTGTTTTGTTGAAAAGGTCATCACAATTGTTCAAAATCAAGCTTAAATCAAGACAACATATTAGTGAACTGAGTTAGAGAAATAAGCTTTGTTTAAATTAAGAACTTAGTTAAATTTGTTTGTGAAAACCAGTGGCAGATTAATAGATGGACAGATTTACTGACTGATTCATTAAATTGATTCATTGACTGATTTCTTGATTGATTCATTGACTGGTTCCTTAATTTATTCATTGACTGATTCATTTGATTCGCTGACTGATTGCTTTATTGATTCATGATTCATTGACTGATTCATTGACCGATTTCTTGACTGATTCTTTGACAGACTGCTTTATTGATTCATTAACTGATTGCTTTATTTATCTTGATCGATTTTTTCATCAATTTCTAGAATGATTCATTGACTGTTTTCTTGAATGATTCATTGACTGTTTTCTTGAATGATTCATTGAATGATTGCTTTGATTCGTTGACTGCATGCTTAATTGATTCATTGACAGATTTCTTGATTGATTCATTGACTGATTGCTTCTTTGACCGATTTCTTGATTGATTCATTGACTGATTGCTTTAATTCGTTGACTGATTGCTTAATTGATTCATTGACAGATTTCTCGATTGATTCATTGACTGATTGCTTCTTTGACTGATTTCTTGGTTGATTTATTGACCGATTTCTTGATTGATTCATTGACTGATTGCTTTGTTGACTCATTGACTGACTTATTCCTTGACCGATATCTTGACTGATTCATTGACAAACTGCTTTATTGATTCATTAACTGATTGCTTTATTCATCTTGATCGATTCATTCATCAATTTCTTGAATGATTCACTGACTGATTCATTGACTGGTTCCTTAATTTACTCATTGACTGATTCGTTGACTGAATGCTTAATTAATTCATTGACAGATTTCTTGATTGATTCATTGACTGATTGCATGATTGATTCTTTGACTGATTTCTTTGTTGATTCATTGACTGATTGCTTTATTCATTCATTAGCTGATTGCTTTATTTATTCATTGACTCACTGATTCAATGACCAATTTATTGATTGATTCATTAACCGATTGCTTTATTGATTCATTGACTGATTGCTTTATTGATTTATTGACTAATAGATTCATTATTTTTTATTTATTAATTGACTAATTGTTTGACTGATTCGTTGACTAACTTCTTGATTGATTCATTGACTAACTTCTTGATTAACTGATTTCTTGGCTGATTTCATTGATTGACTGATTCATTGACTGATTTCTTAATTGATTCATTGACCGATTGCTTTATTGATTCATTGACTAATTGACCGATTTTTTATTTATTAATTGACTAATTGTTTGACTGGTTCATTGACTAACTTCTTGATTGATTCATTGACTAACTTCTTGATTGATTCATTGACTGAGTTCTTGATTGATTCATTGACTAAGTTCTTGATTGATTCATTGACTAACTTCTTGATTGATTCATTGACTGAGTTCTTGATTGATTCATTGACTAACTTCTTGATTGATTCATTGACTAACTTCTTGATTGATTCATTGACTAACTTCTTGATTGATTCATTGACTGATTTCTTAATTGATTCATTGACCGATTGCTTTATTGATTCATTGACTAATTGACCGATTTTTTATTTATTAATTGACTAATTGTTTGACTGGTTCATTGACTAACTTCTTGATTGATTCATTGACTAACTTCTTGATTGATTCATTGACTGAGTTCTTGATTGATTCATTGACTAAGTTCTTGATTGATTCATTGACTGAGTTCTTGATTGATTCATTGACTAACTTCTTGATTGATTCATTGACTAACTTCTTGATTGATTCATTGACTAACTTCTTGATTGATTCATTGACTGATTTCTTAATTGATTCATTGACCGATTGCTTTATTGATTCATTGACTAATTGACCGATTTTTTATTTATTAATTGACTAATTGTTTGACTGGTTCATTGACTAACTTCTTGATTGATTCATTGACTAACTTCTTGATTGATTCATTGACTGAGTTCTTGATTGATTCATTGACTGAGTTCTTGATTGATTCATTGACTAACTTCTTGATTGATTCATTGACTGAGTTCTTGATTGATTCATTGACTGAGTTCTTGATTGATTCATTGACTAACTTCTTGATTGATTCATTGACTAAGTTCTTGATTGATTCATTGACTAACTTCTTGATTGATTCATTGACTAACTTCTTGATTGATTCATTGACTGATTTCTGGATTGATACATTGACTAATTGCTTTATTGATCCATTTACTGATTTCCTAATTTATTATTGACTACGTTCTTGATTGATTCATTGACTAACATCTTGATCAATTAATTCATTAACGAATGATTAATTGGCTGTTTTTTATTTATTAATTGACTAATTGCTTGACTGATTCATTGACTAACTTCTTGATTGGTTCATTGACTGTTTTCTTGATCGATTCTTTGATTGATTGATTGATTGATTGATTGATTGATTGATTCATTCATTCATTCATTGATTCATTCATTCATTCATTCATTCATTCATTGACTGACTGATTGGCTTTTTAAAAAGCATAGCAATTTTGCTGGATATTAGAGATATTACCATTTTTCTCTACAAAAAGTCTAATTACGTGCGCTTTTCAGAACAATTAAGAACAAAGAGCTGGGTTCAGGGGAAAACACATGGACCAAGAAAATAAAAGTCTTTTATTATTATGTTTCTTTTATAGCCATAAACAACAATAAAAAGTCGTTAAGCTTCTGAAAACAGGATCTAGTACTGTAAGTATTTTTGCTTCTAAATAAAATCTATTTTGATTTAAGAATGTTTAGATATGTCTGTTTGTATACTGAAAACTGGACTATAAATCAATGAAAACTTTTATAATTAATAATATTAAGCAGCAAAACATGATTTTTTTTTCAACATTAATTACTTGCAAAAATATTTTTTAGTAGACAGTAGAAATCTGCTATAAAACTTCATTCACTGCATTTTTCAGAAACAAAACTTACTACATAGCCTTAAGCCATCTTGAGTCATGTTACACTTCTCCAGTCAATGCATATTCGTTTAAGAACTGGACTCAAAACAACAAAAATACTAGATAAGAATTTTTTTAGCCATGTAAAACATGTGTGAATGAAGAAACTCACACTCAGCCCCACAAGTTGCTGGGCTTTATGTCTTGACGGTGCGTATATCACTGGAGATTAGCAGAGACATGAGCTGCACAGCCAACAGATGCAGCAATTCGTCACTTTTTATCTCTTCCTATCACACACACACACGGACGGACACACACATGCATGCACACACAAGGACGGATGGACACACATGCACACGTACACATGCAAACGCGCACACACACACTTCCAAACACTTTCACCACCTGACACACAGCATGAACTTTATGTGCCAGAGGAAGTGTGTGTTTGTTTTCTGCATGCTTGTGTGTATGTAAATGTGGAAAGAGGTGGAGCTATAATAACTAATGTACCACGGTTGCCATATTATTACTAACAGTGTTGGGCATGTCCCTTTAAAAAGAGTAATTAGTTATAGTCACTAGTTACTTCTCACAAATAGTAACCGAGTTACTTTATTATAAAAGTAACTAATAACCAGGGAAAGTAACTATTGCATTACTTTTAAAAAGAATTGTATCATCTTGACTAATTTTTCGGTTTAAATACGGGCCAGAGACATTTCATATTGTCAATTTATATTTTAAAAAGTACACTAAATGTAAATATTACGGTTTCTCTCAAAGACTCTTAGGAAAATGACCTTGGTGTTGGTATTGCGGAAGAACAATGGGAAGATATTTTAAAGATGGTCCACTCCTCTATATGCGCCAGACATGGCCTAATGCAATGTAAGGTGCTTCCTTGAGCTCATTTAACCAGTGCCAAATAAGCAATTTTTTTTCAATTTCTGGTCCAGTGTTTTTTAAACACTTAATGAAGCTATTAACATACATCTAGACCATAACCCAGGGCTATTCAATTGGCGGCCCGCGGGCCGAACCCGGCCCCCGAGGCAATTTGTTCCGGCCCTCCAAATAGTGCGACCAAGACATTAAAAATGTATTTAGTTCAGTCGAAAAATGTCCGCTATAGTTATGAAGTGATGTGCGTCTGTTCAATACAGCACGAGCTGCAGTTAAAGGCTGCGCAGAGCGTAAGTCACCATAACTGAGTGGCACAGGCAGCCAAAAACATTTGAATATGTTTGAAAAAAAGGCCTTTTGTACAATGCACTGATATCGTTATTATGATTGCAATGATTAGCCGATTTCACTATTAAACGCGTTTTAATTCATCTCGGTTAATTAATCGTAAAGGCTGCTCTAAGCCGCATTTCTGTAGCACGGAACGAAACTGCTGCAATTAAACAAAGTTATGCCAAGTTGCCAACTGTGCGCTAGTTTAAAGTTCTAAGCTTGTACACCGAGGCTAATACGCACCAACACCAGATTAACTATAGCAGCGGGCCGTTCCCATATCACGTCTTTTCCATGTGCAAGTTTGCTATATCTAATGTAAAAATATATGCCAATATGCAGGCGCAAGCGGAGCAACGCGCTCGCGGCTTTCCTGGTGCACGCAGTAGAAAACATCTTTCGAGTTGTGCGTGCCTCGGTGCAATGTAAACAAAAGATATGTTAGACGAATTATTATTAAATTGATTATGTATGTATGAACGCAGATGATAACAACAGTTAATCTGAATAGCTACTTAGTTAATATAAAGCTTAAATTTACATTAGACGTGATAACAGTGAAACCATGATTATTCTTCAGACTATAATCATACAACCAAAATCTATAATTGTTGCATCCATAATTGTTATGCAGTTCAAAACAGAACATATGAACATATCTGAATGTAGAAGAAGCCTGCTTCAGCAATACACTGATTTTGTTGTGCTGTGAAATACAACATTTGAATATGTTTGTAAAAAAATCCTATTGTACAATACACTGATATTATGCAGTTTCAAAATACAATATATTAACGTTTTAATGTAGAAAAAGCCAACGTGAGTGTCTTAAGGAGCAAAAATACAGCATATGAGCTCTTATATTGCTGCTGTGTCATCACTCATATTGCAAGTCATATCTCTCCAGCCCTTCGTTTGGGATACTTTTTATGAACTGGCCCCCATGCCAAACTAATAGAACAGCCCTGCCCTAACCACTTGACACCCCTTTTTGGTGTTTCAGAGAGAGTTGACTTGACTGTTGCATCTCGCCAGGTTATTGCTTTTTCTACTCTTTTAGCTAGACGAGCCAATCTTATCAAATGGAAACAGGTGATTCCTCCATCACATGATATGTGGATCTGAGAAATCTTTAGCTTCATAAAACGTGAGAAATTAAGATGTTTACTTGCAGGATCTCTCAAATCTTTTTGCAAGACCTGGAATCCTGTTTTAGACTATATCAGAGGCTTACCTTCAGTTGATCTCAGTTCTAATACACAGTAAATAATTGGAAAGAGGAAATATTGACTCCAAAACGCCAACAGATCCAGCTAAGGCTCGAACCAGCGACCTTGTTCAGTGGTGTAAAGTAACAAATTACAAATACTCAAATGACTGTAATTGAGTAGTTTTTCTCAGAAATTGTAATTTACTAAGTAGTTTTATAAATGTGTATATTTACTTTCCCTTGAGCACATTTTTACTGCAGTATTGGTACTTTTACTCCACTACATTCCTTCAAACTGCAGTCACTACTTTATTATTTCTTGTCTATGGGGATTAGAAAAATCAGTCCTGTGAATCCAATCTCATCGCACATAGAAGGTAAATCACATCATATTGAACTACCTCAAGACATGAGTGATTTATAAATGCAGCAAACTGTTTGAAAGCATAAAAGTGTCCAAGATGATGCCCAAAATCTTTACACACAATGACCCAGAGGCTGTTTAGATGCATGTTACTGATGAGAAGATGACGGATGCTTACTGTATGATGACTAAAATAGTATCATGACGTCAGATTGACGTTGTACCCCAATGACGTGGGAACATTGCATTTTGTTTAGAAATGAAAATCGGGTTGACATCAGAACCCAACATGAGGCCGACCTCAATGTTCAACGTCCAACCTAAAATCAACCAAATATCAATGTACTGTATAATGATGTTACAGCTTGACGTTGTGTGGACTATGACGTCTATCAGACGTTGTATTTTGGTTGCCATACCTGACGAATAAATGTCAGTGTTTGACGTCAATATGACGTTGGTTTAAGATGTTGGCTCGACGTTGGATTTTGGTCACTTTCCAACACAACCTAAAATCAACCAAATATCAACGTCATTTGACGTCATTATTGGACATCATAATAATGTTGTCATTAGACGCTGACTAGACATTGAATTTTGATAACCTGACATCACGACCTAAATCTAACCCAATATTAACATCTTATGATGTTGTGTGCCTGCTGGGCACCAACTAAGGCCGTACTCACGCTATGTACAGTTGCCTTGAACTGGGCCAAGGCACGCTTGCCCCCCCTCCCGTCTCCCCCGACGGCCCGCACTCACATTACATTCGGGCCTGGGCGCTCTTACGTCATCGATAATGCGCTCCTCAGTAAGCGCTCTCGCTCAGCAGAGTAGAGATTTCTTTAGTTATATCATTTCAGTCGTTTGATATGCGGTGACACGCAGTCTAATATTTCGCTGAACAGATCAGCCACTTTTGACGCTCATAAACAATCATAAAGTCCTCGTGCTGCAGGAATTAGGAGGTTTGCTGAAGGCGCAGCTGACGTGCAGTGAGGGGTTTGCGTCTTTAATAATCTACGACAGTTTACGTTTATTAAACAGTACGAATGATTAATTAATCCATATCAAACAGTCCCTTAAAAGTCACGTCTCGCTTTCAGTTTTGGGCTTAGGCACGCTTGCACTCACACTGTAAGCGTACCGCGCCAAAGCCCAAGTGAACCGCGCTCTGGCCCACCTCTTCCAACCGGGCCAGGGCCCCCAAAGTGTACCGTGCCTGAGCCCGATTCAGAGCACTCACACTTCTCAAACGATCCGGGAAACGGGCCTGGGCACGGTTCGGATAGCATAGTGTGAGTACGCCCTTAATGCACTACAGAATGTTACGTTTACACACACATGCACAAAGTAAATGTAAATGCATCAGCTTTTCACAGCGTAATACTCACTACTCTTGATTACTTTTTACTCCTACTTTGAGTAATATTTACAACAGATACTTTTACTCTACTTGTGCTACATTTTTAGGCAAATAATGGAACTTTTACTTAAGTATGATTTTTCAGTACTCTGTCCACCACTGACCTTCTTGCTGTGAGGCGAACCTGCTACCCACTGAGCCACCGTGCTGCCCTTTACTCAATTATAATTTTTTAAATTTTATTTTAATTTAGTTTAAATCAAATCAGGACAAAGACAAAATAAATTAGTTATGAATGAGTTATTAAAACCATTATGTTTAGAAATGTGTTGAAAAAAACTAAATCTCCTCTCCATTAAACAGAAATTGGGGAACAAATATAAAAGAATTACAATATTTTTTTAGGAGGGCTAATAATTCTGACCTCAACTGTATGCCATTCAGTACAGAGGAATGACTTTCTCTGAGTTTCTCCTCAGCGCTGGCGTAAAAACATGGGCTTAAAATGTCAGTACAGACACAACAGCTGAACAAAGAAAGACAAGACGCCAGGTGAACAACCATCCAGGCCTGTTTTTGACATTTAACGCTGGCTTTATCAGGAGAGAGGAGCAAACCGAGAAGCCAGACTCTTCAGCACATCATATGTTGATCATCATTTCAAAATGAATAACAAAATAATATGAATCTGTGACTGTTAACAGACACATAAGCTCATCTGTCTGCGGGCTCAGGAACAGTTGGGTGGCAAACGTGTTTTTTGGCAGATTATAAGCTCTCATATCAGATTCATGAAGAAGCCACTGTCTAAAAACAACACATGTGATCATGGCTGAAGTTTTACTGTCCTTCATCTGCTTTTCCTCTTGATAGTATTTTCACTATATGAATGTACACTTCTAGGGATTATAAATTAAGAAACATAGGCGAGGTTGTTATATTTTCTGAAGAAATCTTCCAAAAATATGTCTGAATTATAATAACCTTTATTTAAGCAGGTAAGTCAATTAAGAACCAGTTCTCATTTACAATGATGACCTGGCCAAGATGCAGCAAAAAAAGCAGATTCAGTACAAAGCAGCAGGGACACAATACAACAACTATTTCACAAATGCAGATAATAACGTATAAAAACAAAGAAGAAACTAAAAACTAGCACAGTGATCTTGTAATATTAACTGGATTGAATTTTTAAAGGATGATAGTGGAATAAAAGTGTTGAGCTTTAAAGGGCACCTATGGTGAAAAATCTACTCTCCAAGCTGTTTGGACAGACATATGTGTAGGTATAGTGTATAGAGCGTCATATTGGGGTGATATAAACACACCCAGTGTTTTTTTTTATTAATTTAACAACATAAAAACGGTGGACCAATTGGAGCAGTTTTGAGACGTACTTGAGAACTTGACGTAGGAGTGCGGTCCCCCCGCCCACCGAATTGATTGACAGCTGCGTATTAACATGTCTCCGTAGTAACGTGTATAATCTTATCAACAAGACAGGACGTGCGCAAAGCAACCGTGAATAAAAGATCTGTTCAGTTCGCTAGGATCATCAATCATCATCAAATGTGATCAAGAGTGAGTTTTACAAGCTTAACATGTTTTAAAATTAACATGTGTTAATGAATTACAGCAATTTACTTCAGATTTACTTCATCACCACAGCCGCGTGTCAGAACAATTATACAAGAAGACGCTTCAATCCCGGTTTGTGGAAGTTAAATCAGCTTTATTTTGTACATTAACGTAACAGATATCCATACAGCAGTGGAGATTAACCTGTATCCTGTCACATTTGCGTGCAAAGACAGTGCAAAGCTAAATGCGCGCGCTGTATGTGTGTGTGTGTCTGTGTGTGTGCGTGAACTTTGTAACAGCATTGTGTGTGACTCGTCGTTGCAGCTTCACAACAAATGCATCAAATACTCATTGGTAAAGTTCTTACTGTAGTTTTTCCTCACAAACGTTTCGTGAGATCTGCTTCCTTTATGTCTGTCAGTTGTCTGAGGCAGCCGAGGGCGGAGACTGAGGCACGCTGACAGGCACGTGGGAACGGTGGGCGGGGAGGACTAGCCTTAAAGGCGCAGTACACAAAAACAGCAAAAAGCTGTTGAGAGCTATAAAACACAAACTAGTGAAAGCTCTAATCAATAATCTGATGGGTGTTTTGAGCTGAAACTTTACAGACACATTCTTAAAGACTTATATTAAATCTGGGAAAAGGGGTAACCTAGGTGTCCTTTAAGGTCTGCTGCAGATGATTCCAAGCATCATCAGCAGAAAACTGAAAAGAGGAGCGACCAAATGAAGTGCGAACTTTGGGTATACAAAGATTAACAAAACTACTAGAGCACAGATTTCGATGTGCTTCCTGAATGTTAAGAAGTGACTGCAAATATAGTGGAGTTTTCCTAATAAGAGTTTTGTAAATGAACAGAAACCAATGAATTTGTCGACGTGATTGAAGAGAAGGCCAACTCCAGTGTACATGCAGGAATCCTAAAGGTAATTTGAATAGCTTTTTAAGACTTTTTAAAGACCTACTCAGAATATATAGACCTCATCACCACTTCAAGTTCTAATCAGTATCAAACCTTTAACTTAATAAACAGTTGTTAATAAGTATAATAATAATAAATAAATAAATATATAATATATATATATATACAGTTGAAGTCAGAATTATTCGCCCCCCTGTTTATTTTTTTGCCCAATTTCGGTTTAACAGAGCAAAGATTTTCTTCAGCACATTTCTAATCATAATAGTTTTAATAGCTCATCTCTAATAACTGATTTATTTTATCTTTGTCATGATGACAGTAAATAATATTTGACTAGATATTCTTCAAGACACTTCTATACAGCTTAAAGTGACATTTAAAGGCTTAACTAGGTTAATTAGGTTAACTAGGCAGGTTAGGGGAATTAGGCAAGTTATTGTATAATGATGGTTCTGTAGATCAGTGGTTCTCAAAGTGGTGGTCGGGACCCCCCAAGGGGTCGCAGGACAATGAAGAGGGGGTCGCCTGGTGATTTCCAAAAATCTATTTATTTTTATTAAACCATAAGAATAACCATAAGAATAAATGAATCGTTTATAGTTACTATATACTACATAGTTACTATAGAAGCTTATAGTTACTAGTTCTATTGGATTGCGACCCCTGGGGTAATTACATTATATTAAAGACACAGCAATAGCGTCAGATGCAGCAGATTGATTTTATAACAGCAGGTTAAACTTTCTGGCACATTTACAGCATTGACATACATTAAAAAAAAATTAAACGAAGAATAGACTTGAGTTTATTGGTGTGTGTGTGCCATTGCATGCACGGTTTCTGTATTTATAACCACCTCAAAGGATATTTTGGGGTCGCAAGTCACTGACATTGTTATTTTGGGGGTCGCGGGCTGAAAAGTTTGGGAACCCCTGCTGTAGACTATCGAGAAAAAAATATAGCTCAAAGGGGCTAATAATTTTGACCTTAAAATGGGTTTTAAAAACTTTAAAACTGCTTTTATTCCAGATGAAACAAAAAAGACAAAAACAAATAAGACTTTCTCCAGAAGAAAAAATATTATCAGACATACTGTGAAAATTTCCTTGCTCTGTCAAACATTATTTGGGAAATATTTAAAAAAGAAAAATTAATTCAAATGGGGGCGAATAATTCTGACTTCAACTGTATATATATATATATATATATATATATAATCAAACCTAATCAAACCTTTCTGAAGCGGCAGGGGATCTGACAGAAGCCTCTCCACCCTTATTGATTGTAGACGAGCAGAACAGTAGTTCCTGAACCAGATAGTCCAATATATCTTAGGATATCCAGTAGAATTTTATGGTCCACAGAGTCAAAGGCTGACCCAGTGAAACTAATCACATTTTACTAGCTTAAGTGAATTACAGATTTTTGTTTTTATTATTTTGATGAAGACAATTAGTAGTGAGTATATATACATGTTTTTTTTAATACATAGCGTTCTTCTGAACTTTATATAAATCAAAGGATTTAGAAAAAACAATGGCAATCATCAGAGATTTAATGAGCTCAAATCAGCATATTAGAATGATCTCTGAAGAATCATTTTATTTTAATGACAATAATATTTGACTGTTTTTACTGTATGTTGCATATTGCAAAATAAACTTTAACAAAATTAATAAATTGCCAACTTATTTATATAGACACATTATTAGCAAAAATATAATCCCAATGTGCAAATCACACTATCAAATCAGAAACAGTTATTCATTCATTCATTCATTCATTTTCTTTTCAGCTTAGTCCCTTTATTGATCAGGGGTCACCACAGTAAAATGAACTGCCAACTTATCCAGCATATGTTTTACACAGCGGATGCCCTTCCAGCCACAACCCATCACTGGGAAACATCCATACAGACTCATTCACACACACACACTCATACACTACAGCCAATTCAGTGGCCTTCTTGCTATGAGGCAGTGCCCAGTTATACAACATACAAATATTAGTAATCATTTAATAATAAAAAAGAATAGAATTTAAAATAATAAAGCTAATAATCTCCAAACATTATTTTAAAATGCAAGTAAAAATAATTTTTCTGTTTTTAATTGTCATGTAAATGTACCTTCAGAGCTAACGTCTCAGAGGATTACGGATAGTGTAGTTCTTCACTGGGAATTGGGCTTTTAAACATTTATAATGAAAAATATATATAATAATAATGGACACAAATTCAGAATACATATACTGCAGGTATATCTTTAAGCAAACAATTTATTTCTGCCTAAAAAATATATCTATCTGTGGACTAATTTTTTTTTTAATTATATAAAAATTATAATTATATACTTATATATATATATATAACAAGAAACAAAAACAAATTACTTCCAGAATCTTCCTGTTATCCATCTCAATGAACTTTCTGCCTTAACTATAATTCTCCTTTTTTGCTGCTTTTCTCACCCAGACCAAAGGGCTCCCATTTCTGACATCAAACTTGCTTTCTTATGTCTGTAATTTCCCCTCTTTACAACCACAACAAGCTCAAAACAACATTTGGCCTCCAGATTTACCTCTATGGCTGGTCAACATCACAGGACCTCCATGATCATCTCACCCATGCTTGAACACCGCTGAAAAACAGAACAAAAAACAAGAAATGGTTGAGAATCTGGAGAAAATGAAGTTGATTACTTAACTGATAAGTAATTGCTGATGGAAAGGGTCAGTGCTGTAAATCTGGCAAAACCTGCTGTGTTATTAAATCTTATTGACTAACAGACAGAACAATCAGAAAGCATCTGATAGTAATAAAGCAGCAGTGGGAAAAAGCTGAACATATTGGACAGTAAGATAAATGATAAATGGAAAATGGAAAATAAAAAATATATATAATTATAACTATATATAACAAAACACATTGGCACAAAAATTGATTTTGAAAAGATTTTGAATAAAATCTTACTTTTTAAAACAAAACCAAAAATTAAAAATAAACAAACAAAACAAAACAAAAATAAGCACAAAATAAAACAAAGCAAACAAAATGCATAGCAAACCAAAATAAAACAAAAAAGTGAAAAAAAAAGAATAATGCAAAGCAAAACAAAAAAACCCAAACAAAACGAATTAAACTAAAAACAAGCTAAACAAAACTAAACAAAAAAATTAACAAAATGCAAAATAAAACAAAACAAAATAAAGCAAAACAAAAACAAAGCAAAACACTCAAAAAATAAAAACAAAAACCTAAATAAGCAAAAACTAAACAAAATAAAACAAATAAAACATGAGAAAATAAAGCAAAACAAAAACAAAACACAAAATAAATTAAAAACAAAAGCATAAATAAACAACAACTGAACAAAACAAAAAATAAAGTAAAGCAAAACAAAACACAAAAACATAAAAGAAAAAAGCAAAGCAAAACAACAAACAAAAATCTAAATAAACAAAAACTAAACAAAATAAAACATAAGAGAAAACAAAGCCAAACAAAAACAAACACAAAATAAATTTAAAACAAAAATCTAAATAAACATCAACTTAACAAAACAAAAGATAAAGCAAAGCAAAACAAAACTAAATAAACTAAATAAAAAAACTAAGAAAAAACAAAACAAAAATCTAAATAAACATCAACTTAACAAAACAAAAGATAAAGCAAAGCAAAATTAAACTAAATAAAAAAACTAAGCAAAAACAAAACAAAAATCTAAACAGTCAAAAACTAAACAAACCAAACCAATAGCAAAACAAAACAAAACAAAAACAAACAAAACACTAAATAAACAAAACACAAAACAAAATAAAAACAATACAAAACACTAATCAAACAAAACTAAACTAAACTAAACAAAAGATGATTACTCAACCGAGCCGCAGTTGCTGATGGAAATAGAGGTAAAGTTGGTTTTATATTCGCACATTCGTTCATTTAGAAGTCTCTATATTGTTTATCATGTTACTTTGAATATTCGATCGGAATTAGCATGCAAGTATGACTTCAAAACAACATCAACACTGTCTAACTGACTGTGAACAATGTTGTACTTTGATAGTCATTGGCTGCTTATATGATTTCCCTATTTAGAATTGGCAAAGAATACTTTTCTGAAATTATATTATTAAGGAGAAGGTCTGAATATCCGAATATAAAACCAACTTTACCTCTATCTGATGGAAAGGGCTATCCTCTCACAGGTCAGTGCTGTAAATCTGGCAAAACCTGCTGTGTAATTAAATCTCATTTACTCACAGACAGAACCATCAGAAGCATCTGATAGTAATAAAGCAGCAGTGGAAAGAAGCCGAACGTGTTGGAGACTCAGATAATAAGAACATCTTGTGCTTCACGGACAGAAAACGGACACGGCTCTGCGTTTTAATCAACGAGCGTAACCTGATCATTTTGATTGCTCCAATAAAGACAAGCAAGTCAGAATAATATTTAACCGCTCGTTCTGTGATCGCTGGGTCGTTTATTTAGTAGACAGTCGAGGTCATTAGCTTTGTCATATTTCGCTTCTGTGTGAAATGTGCTGAAGTTGTATTTACTTTGGAACTATTCACACCCTCTCGTTATGCGGTTCTGTTTTTATTCCAACAGCCTATCACATCCAATAGAGTTCATTTCTTTAAATGATGAAAGGATAAAATGCAAAAGCAGCAGCAGATTAGCAATCAAACTCTACAGCGTGTGTGTCATATCAATGCAACTCAAGGAAAAGTGAGGAGAAATGCACAGCCGATGTAGGTTGTCTGTGAAATGAGTGCTGAAAATCATTTTGGCAATAATAACAAAGAAGAGGTGAAAAATTATAATTATGATGATAATGAAACAAGCAGCTCGGTGGCTCAGTGGTTAGCACTGTGGCCTTAGAACAAAAAGGTTGCTGGTTCGAGTCCCGGCTGGGACAGTTGGCGTTTCTGTGTGGAGTTTACACATTCTCCCCGTGTTGGTGTGGGTTTCTTCCGGGTGCTCCGATTTCCCCCACAGAATAAAATAAAATAAAATATTAAAAATAATAATAATAAATAAATGTTTTATTAAATTAAACTACATGTTTTGTTGGTGTTGTTGGAGTTTTGGGGGAAACAAATATTTATTTTAATAATTTATTTTTTAAACATTTTAACTCAAGTTCAAATTAACTGTAAAAAAAATTCTCATTTTTAAATTATTAATAAATGACAAGTTTTGCTAGTGTTGTTGCAGTTTTGGGGGGAACCAATGTTTATTTTAATATCTATTTTTTTTTGCATTGTAAAACATTTTCAAATTAATATTAAATAATTCTTAATTTTATTTATTATTAATAAATGACACATTTTGTTAAAGTTGTTGCAGTTAAATCATTTTCATTTTTTTATTATTAAATTACACATTTTGTTAGTGTTGTTGCAGTTTTGGGGAGAAACTAATGTTTATTTTAAGAATTTATATTTTTAAACATTTTAAATAATTTTCCAATTAATTATAAATAATTCTCAATTGTTTATTATTAAATTACACATTTTTGTTAGTGTTGCTGCAGTTTGCGGGAAACTAATATTTATTTTAATAATGAATATTAAAAAAATAACTTTCAAATTCATTTCAAATTAATTAAAACACTCACTTTTTTATAATTGAAAAAATATATATATATATATATTTCGTTTGCTTGTATTTGCTGTCCTTTATAGTCCTCTGAAATAAAAAAGAATGCACTTAAAAAACAAAATAAAGCAAAACAGCAAAGCAAAACAAAGACAAAACAATATTAAATAAAAAATAAATAAATATATAAACAAACAAAAAATAAACAAAAAATAAAGTAAACAAAAATACACAAAACAAAATAATGCAAGAAAATAAAAATAAAAAATCTAAGAAAAAGAGCAAACCACTCAAAGACCCTAAATAAAAATAACAAAAAACAAAACAAAATAAAACAAAAACCAAGACAAAATTAAACAAAAAATAAAAACTAAATGAAGAAAAAAAAACAAAATCAAATCAAAACAAATACAAAATAAATCTAAGAAAAAAGCTAAGCAAAACACACAAAAAACCAAAATAAACACAAACAAAACAAAACAAATGCTTTCAGAGAAAGAAAATCAAGCTGTAGAATGGCCTAGCCAATCACCTGATCTCAATCCAATAGAAAATACAGAATAAAGCTCAGATTTGATAGACGAGACCCACAAAACCATCAAGATTTTGACAGTCTGTTGAAGTCTGTGAAAATCTCACACCAGAGCAACGCATGTGACTTCATTCTCCATATGAGAGGCGTCTTTAAGCTGCCATCATTACAAATCCTTTTATATAAAGTATTAAATAAACTTCAGTAGTTCATATTTGTAACATATACATGCATATTTTACATCTAAATAAAAATAATTTTCTCAAATATATGCATGCATGTGTGTATTTATTTACACATAATAAATACACACAGGACACACACTTAAATTATGTCAAAACAAACTTTTATTTTGGATGGAATAAATGTTTGCTCAGCACTAGTATTGTATTATATATATTATATAATTTTTAATCATATGTTTTAAAGTTTTGGGTGCTCGATCCCTTTAAGTGCATAAACAACCGCTGGCATGCATACGCCCAAACACTTGCATATGCATATAAATCACGGCTCCCCTGAGGGTTTATTCCCTCAAGGCGCTTGATGTAATTCTCATTTGTCATAATGACTGACAGGTAAGAGAGAGTTCGGGATGAGTGACAATCTCTCATTTCCCCCAGTTCAGTGTACAACCCCCCCTCCCCAAGCCTTCTAACAGGACATCCCATCTGGAGGAGGAGGCAGGGGGGTGATGCCAGTCCCAATTCATCCATCAGTCAGTGAAAAGGGGCGTCTGACGGAGAGTTAGGGGGTCCTTTCAGTCCAGCGAGAGAGGGTGAGAAAAAGGTCATCTGCTTCTGACTTACAAAAATGAGACACGATCCAAGAGCCTGACATGTGGCTGACAGAACACTGGGGAAGATGAATACAACACCAAGCATCAAATGTCGCCCTGTATACGTATTTCCGAAAAGAAATGTAAAGAGATATTCTGTTGCATCTGGTTGACCGATAAAAAAACGTTAGGCAGAGGAAAGTGTTTGTGATATTTGCAGGAATAATAATGCGATCCAGAAGGCCTCATGTTGTCAGTCTAAAACTGTCACGCATGCAATTTCCAGCAGAATAAATATGACTTTTAGAGGGGACCTATTATGCCCCTTTTTACAAGAGCTAAAATAAGTCTCTGGTGTCCCTATATGTGAGGTTTCAGCTCAAAATACCACACAAGTAATGATTTATAACTCTCTGAAACTGACCCTTTTAGGCCTTGATCCAAAATGTGCCGTTTTGGTGACTGTCTCTTTAAATTCAAATGAGATTGTGCTCTTTTCAAAAGAGGGCGGAGCTATAAATGCTTGTGTGTCAGCCAAGTGGCAACACCCCACTCTCCCTCGTGAAGCTAATACGGAAGTAACTAAAACATCATCGAAATTCCGCTAGTCCTGGCTTCAGTGTTGCCAGATATAGCTGACTTTTTCCAGCCCAAAAGTTGTCCAAAACCCACCCAAAATGCACAAAAAAACACCCAAAATATTAGATTAATATTTTATTTAAATTTATTTAAATCAAAATTTACCTAGTTACTTTAACTGTTATATATATTTTTTAATTTAATTAATTTATTTTTTATTTTAATTTTTTTAGAGGTTATTCATCTTTTATTGGGATAGGATAGTGGAGAACAGACAGGACAGTATTGGGAGCAGAGAGAGGGGGAAGGGTCGGCAATTGACCTCGAGCCGGGAATCGAACTCGGGTCGCCATGAGCATCATGGTGCTAGATGTCGGCGCACTTAACCACTAGGCTATTGTCGCCGACAGTTATATATATTTTTAATCCATACAGCAACCAACACAGCAGTCACAGAACTACAACATAACCGAATTACATCAAAACACTGACTACGTTTACATGGACACCAATAATTCGATTTTAATGCGATTAAGACAATACTCTGATTAAGAGTCTACCATGTAAACAGCGATTTTTGATTAATTTAATCAGATTAAGGTCATAATTGAATTAAGAGAAATCGAATTAAGACATGTGGAGTTTGCCGATTTTAGTCGCGTTATTGAAGTGCAGTACAGACATGTAAACACCTTAATCAAACTATTTCCATCATGTAGTACTTTAAGCCGCTTTTTGCGACAGGGTAGTCCACACACACACACGCATGCACAGCTGATTGACACTTTTTGCACCTACTGAGTCAGTGCAGACCACAGACACCTGCATCGTGAAATTCTGAGTTTTTTTTTCTTCTATTCAGCATGCGGTATGAACTTCCACTAAAACAACTCTTCCAGCAGTTCATAGTTGCATCCGATATCTCGTTTGTCACGGGGGGCATGCATGAAATGTTCGTGAATGAAAGTGAAAGTGCCAAACTGCAGTTAAAGTCGACAAATTAAAAATGAAACACCCGAAATTACATGAAACTGCAGAGGAAATGCGGATAGCGCGGTGACGCAATGATTTTAATCGAATTATGTGCTACAACATGTAAAACGCGATCATGAAAGTAACACTCAAAAAGCAACTCAAGTAAACACCTTAGTCTTATTATTCTCTTAATTAGATTAAAGCAAATAATTCGATTACTGATGTCCATGTAAACGTAGTCACTGTCCCCTATCACCCACACACCGCACTTGTGTAGATTACACTGCCTATAAGAGTATGTTTTACTTTTGAAATGGGGTATAAATTCGTCCCATTTGGCGTTTGAAATTCTTTTGAACATAATTAGGTGCTGCTTGCCAATTTAAGAACGCTTCTATGATTGTTCTTGCTGTTAATTGCGAAAAAAAAGATCAATAAAAGTGTCCTGATAAACCACTGTGAGTTTAACCGCAGGCGCTGCGTGATGCGTGTGCACGCGAAAAGGAGACAGATTTGTCCGGGGAGTCAGATTTTTGATACAGGAGCACACAGCTATGTTTAGTTAAATAAGTTGTATATAAAATTTACATTTCAAAAGCACAAATTTTGTCAACCCGCCTATGCCATTTTTTACCCGCACAATCAAATTCAAAACTGCCCAATCTGGCAACATTGTCTGGCTCCAAAATAGAGCACATTTCTATTGACCTCAATGTTAAAATAACCAACTTTACAGAAGAAAAAAAGGTGTTTACAGCCTGGTATCAAGAAAGATTTCGGTGTATATAGATAACTCATCCGTTTAGTTTTTATTAAGTTATATTAAATCTGCATAATTAAGGGCGTGGTCACTTGAGTGACAGCTAGGTCTTGCTGGTCGCAGTCACTTCACCTCAGCTGATTCCAGCTGATTAGCTGCTGAACTCGGCATATACATCGTATTTTTGTTTTGTTTTATGTGGCTTTACACAGTCAGTTGCCTTTTGGGATTATTTCCTACAATTTTTGAGATAATATAGCATGCTGTGTGCACTTAGTTGTGCTCACCAACCATTCAAGTGGCCTCCATTTCCCAGGTGAGTGAAATTCTTATATACTTAAATGCCATCTCTATAAAAGTATTTGTTTTACTTAAAATCATTTATAATTTTACTTTAGACCTGTAATGCCCTCCAGAATCTGACAGATTGATTAGCTGTAGGCTCTAGGGTTGTCACGATACTGTAATTCGATACCAAACGGTGCTGAAATTTCAAAAGCGTCCATTTCCCACGAACATTTAAGATCTGTTGAGCACGTTCTTAAACAGCGCTGACTGAACAGAAATGCTCAACAGAAATGACTGTGATTGGCCGTGAAGGTCACCAGTTCACCGAACTCATCGCTGTTTACTGAGTGTAACCACAGATAAAGGGACACTGGAACATTTTAAAGCCGCGGTTTATCAGCGGATCGCTCATATGTCAGCTTATAGACAAACCAGCTGATCGATGGAGCTTTGAAATGCTCCAGTGTCCCTGTATCTGTGGTTACATGCAGTAAACAGCAGTGAGTTCGGTGAACTGACGACCTTCACGGCTAATCAGTCATTTCTGTTGAGCATGTGAACAATGGCAAATAAGCAATTTTCATGAACGTGTTCCACAGCGCTTAAATGTTTGCAAGAAATTGACGTTTTTAAAATTTCAGTATCGATTGGTATCGAATTCCAGTATCATGACAACCCTAGTAGGCTATAGAACAGTCGTCTGAAACGTTGTCATACAGTGTTATGCCTGGATTTTATAAATAGTGTTACGAAAAATGTTGTTCTTATTATTATTTCCTTTCTTTATTGCGCATTGTATGTGCCTTTTTCCTTGTCCCGCCTCCTTGTTGTTTTTGTGTCATCCCATAGGTTCCCATTCTAGCGTGAAGCTTTTGTTTTGTTTGGGAAATCCACTACCCCAACACCTTTGTTTTTCCGTTTATTATGCCCATGTTGTTTTCCCCTAGACTTGGGGCGTAATAATTGGGGGCTCGTCCGGGATTGCGACCGTGGTTGGGAGTGGAGCTCCTGGATTTCCCTTACCCCTCCGGCCGATGACAAACATTCAATTATTACCTTTGTTCATACGTTTAATCTTTTGAGAGTTTTGAGCTTGTAGGGGTGGCCTGCCTATTTATTTGATTACTTTTGACTATGTTTATGTTCAGGGAGAAAGGTGAGCTTCTTGTATTTTTCTTTAAATATTTATAGGTAATTTAGTTCATTTACTTTACAGATTCTTTTGTTTGTTATTTTGGCCTTGGGTCACCCTGAAGAGATGCTCACTTAAAACCGACTATTTTTCTACAATAAATCTATTCAATTACTCTCAACTGAGTGTCCGAGTTTGGTTGTCGACCGAAGGGGATCTTTTGTCTTAAGTTTTTGTTTTGTTTGGGAAATCCACCACCCCAACACCTTTGTTTTTCCGTTTATTATGCCCATGTTGTTTTCCCCTAGACTTGGGGTGTAATAATAGCCTTGCATTTACTTACACAGACTATATTTGAAGTGTTTTAGAAGTAAAATGCTAGCAGGCATCTGTAGCTCCGCTCAGCCTCCACCTCTTTGCCCTTTTCGGTTACCCCTAGTCGGCGCGATGACGCGCGAACAAAATATTGACAGTTGGCCACGCCCACTTTTAGCTTCATTGGAGCTCTTCAGAAACCTATGGGTGATGTCACACATATTACGTCCATATTTTTTACAGTCTATGATGTCAGCAAAGTGGCATATTCAAAACTCTAATGGCAGATGGCTGCTTCTCACTTAGGGCTGTTTGTGATAAATAATGGGCGGGGCTTCCCCCTCTGATGACACGTACAAAGAAAGAATGTCAATCAAAGTGTTTCTTTTACCAAGTGTGATTACAAAAAAATTTAATTAATTAATGTTTACCATTAGAAGCTGACCCTTTTAGGTTTTGATCCAAATTGTGGCGTTGTGTGCTTTAAATTCAAATGAGATCGTGCTCCCAGCTCTATTTTAAATAGAAGGTGGGGCTAAAGATTTGCATTTTAAAACGGCTGCTTCTCACTCAGGGCTGTTTATGCTAATGAGGAAGAGATGGGGACTAGTGGGCGGGCCTTTCCCCCTCTGATGACACATACAAAGGGAGAACGTCACTCAAAGTGTTTTAATCAAGTGTGATTACAAAAATAATAGAATTACCAATAGAAGCAGCTTATATTCACACACTGCTGCCGCACAACTGTGTTCGAACCCTTTATAAAAGTGATTATTGCATAAGAGGTCTCCTTTAAGGGCTTCCTACACATTCAGATTGCTGATGGACTAACTGGTATGAACGGATGATGGACATGGTGAAGACCTGGCGAACACACTGCTGTGAGACCCAGCAAGACTCTTTCTCTCCGCCGTGCACACATGCGCACACATCTGTTCCACATTAACACATTAAATGCCTCGAAGGTGTTTGAAAACACTGCGGCGATCAATTGCATCTTGAAATAATCTGCGGTTTTGATTGTGCCAAATTTAAATTTATAGCGTGTACGCAACAGAGCGATTTAATTCAGAAAAGATTCCCCGATGATGATATGACAGACGCTCTCTTAGCATCTACAGGTCATTAAAGAGGACTTATTATGCAAAAATCACTTTTATAAGGGGTTTAAACACAGCAACGGTGTGTGAATATATCCAGCATCTAATGGTAAACATTAATTCTATTTTTTATGATCAGACTTGATAAAAACAGTCTGCAGAAACACTTTGATTGACATTCTCCCTCAGAGGGGGAAAGCCCCGCCCACTAGTGACCATCTCTCCCTCATTAGCATAAATAGTCCTGAGTGAGAAGCAGCCATCCGCTTGTTGTGACTTCAAACTATTACGTTGATTTAAAGGAGACCTATTATGCAAAAATCACTTTTATAAGGGGTTTAAACACAGTTGAGGGGCATGTTATTTGTATGTACTGTACTGGACTACAATACAATATTGGAAACTGTTGTTTGCTGCACATATAACGTTGTATATATGTAGTAATATACCTGTGCATACACTTGTCAATTTGTATATTTGCATTCGCTACTTACTTCTATTTTTGAAATATATTTATTATCTGTTTTTTGTCCTGTCTCTTTAATTCTGTTGCACTGTAGAAGCTCTGTCACCAAAACAAATTCCTCATATGTGTGAACACACCTAGCAATAAAGCTCTTTCTGATTCCTTTAATAATTCATATATTTTTTAACATTTTAAATAATAAATATATTTTTAATTATTATTATTAAATTAGATGTTTTGTTAATGTTGCTGCAGTTATTAAATATATATTATTTTTTACAATTATAAATAACTGTCAAATTAATTTCAAATAATTATAGTTTATTATTATTATTATTATTATTATTATTATTATTATTATTATTATTATTATTATTATTATTATTATTATTAATATTATTATTAAATTACATGTTTTGCTAATGTTTCTGCAGTTTGGGGGGACACTAATATTTATTTTAATAATTAATTATTTTTTTTTAATCAAATGACTTTCAAATTTATTTCAAATAATTCTCTACTTTTTATTATTATTATTATTATTTAATGACACGTTTTGTTAATTTTTCTGTGGTTTGTGGGGGGAACTAACATTTTTTAAAATAATTAATATTTTAATTAATAATAATTATTATTATTAATAATTAATATTAAGTATAAACAACTTTCAAATAATTATCTAGTTTATTATTATTATTATTATTATTATTATTATTATTATTATTATTATTATTATTATTAATAAATGACACGTTTTGATAATGTTGCTGCATTTTTAGGGGAAACTCATTTTTATTTAATAATTGATAATTTTTAAATTATAAATAACTTTCAAATTAATTTCAATAATTATCTAGTTTATTATTATTATTGTAATAATAATAATAATAATAATAATAATAATAATAATAATAATTATTATTATTATTATTATTATTATTATTATTATTATTATTAATATTATTAAATGAGATGTTTTGTTAATGTTGCTGTGGTTTGAGGGAAACTAAAATTTATTTCAATAATTTATATTTTTTGAATTATAAATAACTTTCAAATTAATTTTAAATAATTATCTAGTTTATTATTATTATTAATATGATTATGATTAAAGTTCTTGTTATTATTATTATTTTTATTATTATTATTATTTTTATTATTATTATTATTATTATTATTATTATTATTATTATTATTATTATTATTATTATTAAATGACACGTTTTGGTAATGTTGCTGCATTTTTGGGGGAAACAATTTTTATTTTAATAATTGATAATTTTTTAATTATAAATAACTTTCAAATTAATTTCAAATAATTATATAGTTTATTATTATTATTATTATTATTATTATTATTAGTAGTAGAAGTAGTAGTTGTAGTAGTATTAAATGAGATGTTTTGTTAATGTTTGTTAATGTTGCTGTGGTTTGCGGGAAAACTAATATTTATTTAAATAATTGATATTTTTAAAATTATAAATAACTTTTAAATTAATTTCAAATAATTATCTAGTTTTTATTACTATTAAATGACATGTTTTGTTAATGTTGCTGCGGTTTGGGGGGAAATATATATTTATTTAATAGTGTTTTTTGTATTATTATAAATAACTTTAAAATGAATAAAAAAATCTCAAATATGTTTTATTATTGAACAAAAATGTTATAAAACATGTATGGGTAGTATTTGCTGCAGTAATACATATGTGTATACATATAGTTCTTCTATAAAAAAAAGAAAAAAAAAGGCAAAAAAAAAATTTTTGCAGAGAAAATTGAATAAATCCACAGTATCTATAGCTCATTGCATTAAAAGGGACCTATTATACAAAAATCCCTTTTATAAGAGGTTTAAACACAGTTGTGTGGCAGCAGTGTGTGAATATAGATAGCTTCTCATGGTAAAAATTAATTTATTCTATTTTTTATAATCACACTTGATTGTCACTTGAATAATTGACATTCTCATTTTATACGTGTCATCAGATTGGGAAAGCCCCACCCACAATCTCTTCCTCACTAGCATAAACAGCCCTAAGTGAGAAGCAGCTGTTTTGAAATGCATGTTTTTAGCTCCGCTCTCATTTAAAAAAAAGAGAGCACAATCTCAATTGAATTTAAAGTGACAATCATCAAAAATGCCACAATTAGGATCAAAGCCTTAAAGACTTATTTCAGCTCTTGTAAAAAGGCACATAATAGCTCTCCTTTAAATCATTACATACATAACCTCAAATGATCTGTGTGTGAATGTGCTTACAGATGGTTTCACATGTCAGACTTTGACAGGTAGTGAGTCTATGACACCATTTGTCAGATGTCAGATTCTAGTAGGCATTATGAAGGCCACCTAAAGCTATGTGACATTCACGGCTAGTGTCTCTTTAAGGTTGCTATGGCGAGCATGAAAAACAATGCAACCCAATGACAGCAATGTGTCACGGGGTTAACGTAAAGGAGCAGAAAGAGGAGCTGAGGATTTCACAGCCATCATCTGCAATAAGAGTGAACTTGCGATGAGTGGTCATTAATCAAAATCACATCTCTGTCAATCCAGACTATTGCACATGCATCAAACTCGAGGTCTGTCTCTGAAACTTCCCTCATGCATCTCGCTGTGCATAAATAGTGATTGAGCTTGACAGAATATTAGGCACAATGGTGTATCACTGCCCTCATTTCATCATCATTTGCTTTTAAATGATGGAAGGCTGAAATCTGAAAGCAGCATGTGTCTTATCAATGCAGCTAAAGGAAGAGTGTGGAAAAACACACAAGTTTAAAGTCATCAGTAAAATATCTCCAGAACACTGTTTTACCACCAATAACAAGGAGGTGAAAAGTATGAATATGATCAGGGGTGTCGCTAGACCACATTTATAGGGCACGTGCCCCAGTAATAATCAACAGTGCCCCAGTGAATGCTTTGAGATACTATTTACTTTATATACAAGTGTATTTATTAAGAGTGGTAATCCCAGAATAAAGACGTCATTCTCTATGTGCAACTGAACCAACGCTGGGGAAAGTAGTGTAGATTAATGACAAAGCAAACTGAGCATAGGCACAGAAAAAAAAACATGCCTGCGCGCCTCACGCACTGCTCCTGCTTGACGCTGACATGCTGCTCTGCTCCCGGTTGTGAACATGCATGCTGAAAAAATAGTCGCGCTGCTCATGCGTTGTGAAACCGTCGTAACAGGCTTTTATGCGATGTCGGCACGCAGTGAGTTTTGCAAGTCGACAAAACAAAGTTGAAATAATATGATGGTGATTCTATTTAGACTAAGCATGGCTCCTGATAGATTTTTTTGTTTGAAGCAAAAAGAAGCTAATGAGCAGGAAGGTAAGACTTAATAAACGTAATTTTCGGCCATGAGTCAGGTCTAAGACAACACAGCAGATAATTCTATAATCTTATTATATAATAATCTTAATAAATATAAATAATAAATCTTATAAAATAATATCTTCTTTTTGTATTCTATTGAATTGTCTATTAAATTTCATTCTAATAAAAAATAATGTTCATGCAAAAGATTTCTTAAATTATCTTAGCATCACTCCAGTTCTGTCTTTATTGTTTTCCAGGTACATTTAGGATTAATTTCTGTTATTTATATAAAATTGTATAAAATAATACTGTTATTTATTTATAACTATATTTAATCTTTTTGTTTCATTTAAAAAAAAAAAAATTCATTCATTCAGATTCTTTTCGGCTCAGTCCCTTTCAAGAGTTCACACTTAGCTGATGATTAATTATAAAGCTTGTTTGGCATGCTGTCCCGGGAGAGAGCCCTGAGCTCATGAGATCCTCGAGCCCGGGGCTCCCTCCCGTTGCAAGGCGAGAGGGGAGATCGAGCTCAGGTAGATCTCGAGAACTCCCCCTTCATAGTGTTGAAGAGCAGATAGTAGTTCTCTTTAACGAGATAGGTACTACATAGGGAGCAAGTCTATAAAATTGATCAATCAAATTTAGGTTGCGTGTTTTTAATCAGTGGGAGGAAACCGGAGGACCCGGAGAAAACCCACGTGAACACGGGGAGAACATGCAAACTCCGCACAGAAAATGCCCGCTGGTTAGGTAGAGCCTAGGACCATTGACACTCTTGCTGTGAGGCAACAGCGCTAAGCGCTGGGCCACCGTGTCACCCATCTAGAAAAGGGAAGGAGTAGGGGTGGAAGGGGGGATTCTTCAAAGCGAAGATAGCGGTGATATGGAACCCGGGATATTTATAGTAGTTAAGGGATCATCTGATTTGTGCATTGATTTGGATAATGTGGGACCAGCTGCTAGCAATCATAAGCACGTGATCCTCTCGAAATTAGTTTATAAATAAACTCCACTTAAAAAAAAAAAAAAAAAAATATATATATATATATATATATATATATATATATATATATATATATATATATATATATATATATATATATATATATATATATTAGGGATGTGACAAGATCTCGTACGACGAGATCTCGCGAGATTAAATCGCGGCGAGATTTCTCGTTGAGGTGAAAAGTTGTCTCGTCACGTGAGTTGTGATGTTATGATGGAGTTTGAGGGTGAAATTAGCATTGACGATTGGAGGCAGGATTGGATTTGATCTGCAAATAAAGTGCTTTGCCCACACCTGGCAACCCAGGCTGGCCTCAGAGTTGCGTTTGTCACTCGGTGGGCGTGTGTGACGTAACCGCTTTTTTCACCGGAGTTCAGCAGGTGCCGCGTCCAACATAGGCTACAACTACAGCCTCAAACATTAAGGTTTGTATCCATGCAATGGAATAGCACTTCAGATATGCTGAAAGGCATAATCGTTGTAAACACAAATGGAATTAAGATGTGGAGTATTCCTATTTTAGTCGCATTATTGAAGTGCAGATATATAAACGCCGTAATCAAACTATTAACACCGTGAAGGACTTTTAGCCGCATTTTGCGACAGGACCTACACACCTAGCGAGTCAGTAAAGCACCACAGACGCACACATCTCTAAGCGCACGCAAACAAACACACACACTCACTGAATGAACTCCTGGAGACTCATCGTCACATCATCATCACGGATCACACGTTTATTCTGTTCGGGAAAAGCTGATTTTTTTCCCATTCTGCGTGCGGTATCAAACTCCATTAAAACAACTCTCCTATCAGTCCTTCATATTCGCATGATCCCATCCGGTAGCTCAGAGTGATTCACGGGGCCTGAATGAAATCTTGCTAAATGAAAGTGAAACTCATTTACTAAATAAAAAATGAAATACAAAAAATTACATATATTTGTTTCAGTGTGTGGAAATAAGATGGAATATATCATGTGAAATTGTACAGGGGAGAAGCCAGTCGGTAGAGTTTATAGCTAAATTTAGCAGTGTTTGCACGTCCTTTATGACAGAATTCATTTAAATAGAAATAAAATACCATTTATTGCAATGTTTTTAAAAGCACCTAAATTGTTTTGTATTTTGTGATTTTTTTTTCTATTTGAATAAAAATCTATTTTCCATTCATATATTCAAAATATTTGCTAATATTTAAAATTAAAAAGATTTGTCTATTCACATAGGCTATTAGCAAAATATTTAGCAGTGTTTGCATGTCCATTACTGCGTATAATTCATTACAATAGAAGTAAAATAACATTCATTACAAGTTGATTTAAAGAAAGCACCTAAGTAGTTTTGGGATTTGGTTTTTTTTCCCAGCTGAATAAAAGACTATTTTCCATTCATATATTTCATCATTGAGGATTTCTTAAAATTAGTGTAAAAATCTCGTCTCGTTCTCATGAACCCAATCTCGTATCTCGTCTCGTGGAGTAGGCATCTCATCACACCCCTAATATATATGTATATATATATATATATATATGATGATAAATAAATTGGTTCAATGTTAAAAGTTTGAATAAAATGTAACTTAAAATAAATAAATAAATAAATAAATAAATAAATAAATAAATAAATAAATACATAAAATTCATTAATTCTCTTTCAGCTTAGTTTCTATTTCAGAGGTCGCCACAGTACAATGAACCACCAACTCATTCATTCATTTTCTTTTTGGCTTAGTCCCTTTATTAATCTTGGGTCACCACAGTGGAATGAACCGCCAACTTATCCAGCATATGTTATACACAGCGGATGCCTTTCCAGCTGCAACCCATCACTGGGAAATGAACCGCCAACTAATCCAGCATATGTTTTACACAGTGGATGCCTTTCAAGCTGCAACCCATCACTGGGAACACTCATACACACTCATTCACACTCATTCACACACACACACACACTCATTCACTACGGCCAATTTAATTAATCAATTCCCCTATAGTGCATGTGTTTGGACTGTGGGGGAAACCGGAGCACTCGGAGGAAACCCATGCCAACACGGGGAGAACATGCAAACTCCACACAGAAACGCCAACTGACCCAGCTGGGACTTGAACCAACGACCTTCTTGCTGTGAGGCCACAGTGCTAATCACTAAGCCACCGTGTCAGCCATGGCACATAATGATGTTAGAATAGAAATGTTTTTTAATAAAATTTTAAAAGAAATAAACAATAAAACTACTACTACTACTACTACTACTAATAATAATAACATTTTTTATAAATTAAACCAATATGAGAAATGCTTACAATACCAACACATGTAAAACACGTCGTGTTAAATATAACATATTGTAATACCAGTGGAAAGTGTTGTTCTATTGCTCTCATTCTACTAACACTTTCAACATCTCCATCAATCCAGTCCACTTCACATCCATCAAACTCACATTCCGTCTCTGAAACATCTCTTCCCTCATATGCCCATAAATAGTGATTGAATTTGACAGAATATTAGGCACAATGCTGCATCGCCTCCCACTGATCTCACATTCATCATTGTCAGCTTCGCTAAACACACACGCTTGTCAATGATGTGATAGTGGAGCTCCTGCACACCACCAAGAAAAACATTCGGATCAAATGAGTGACAGTTTCACATGTCAGGAGAAATTACAAGACAGACCTCAAAGAGCCAACAGAGAATTTATTCAGCCAAGTCAGAATTATTAGCCCCCCCTGTATACTGTATATTTCCCCCCAGTTTTAACAGAGAGAAGATTTTTCCAACACATTTCTAATAGCTGATTTCTTTTCTCTTTGCCATGATGACAGCACATAATATTTGACTAGTATTCAGCTTAAAGTTACGTTTAAAGGCTAAACTAGGTTAATTAGGGTAAAGTTAGGGTAATTAGGCAAGTCACTGTATAACAGTGGTTTGTTCTGGAGACAATCCAAAACTAATATTGCTTAAGGGGGCTAATAATGTTGACCTTAAAATGGGTTTAAAAAAATTAAGAACTGCTTTTATTCTAGCCGAAATAAAACAAATAAGACTTTCCCCAGAAGAAAAAATATTATAGAAATTACTGTGAAAATTTCAGTGCTCTGTTAAACATAATTTGTGAATTATTAGAAAAATAAAAACAAATTCACTTGACGGCGAATAATTTTGACTTCAACTGTATATGCTATTGTATTTTTATAAACCTGAATATAAAGAAAGTTTGCACGTTTTATATTTTGAATCATATTTGATAGATTAGGTTTTTAGGGCTCACATGCAGTACAGTAGTGTGATTTATTAAGAATGTGGAGTAAAATACACACACTTTATATTTATGTAAAGTCCTAAACTGAGTAAGCAAAACTTTTAGCCCTCCTATTAAATTGCAAATATTTTATAATTTTTTTTCCCAAAGTGATATTTAATAACAGAGCCAGGAATTTTTCAGTATTTCTTATTTATGTTTTTTTTTTTTAATTAGCCTGGTTAATAATTAAACTAGTTGAGTCTTTAAATGTTACTTTAAGCTGAATACTAGTATCTTGCGGAAAAAAAAAAAAAACTAGTAAAATATTATGTATTGTCATCATGACAAAGATAAAAAAAAGTTATTTAAAAATTTGTAAATGTAAAAAATGCTCTGTTAAAAAGCACTTGGGAAATTATTTGAAAAATAATAAAAAATATGACAGAAGGGTGTAGATTACGTGCTAATATTAGGAGGGCAATGCAGTTTGATCATTCCACCACTGAGGAACAGAGAAAATAAGGGTTCTGGAAATAATCTTTTTTTAAAACATTTCTACTTGTATTATTTGTCCACTAGTATTCAGCTTAAAGTGACATTTGAAGGCTTAACTAGGTTAATTAGGGTAAAGTTAGGGTAATTAGGCAAGTCATTGTATAACAGTGGTTTGTTCTGGAGACAATCCAAAACAAATATTGCTTAAGGAGGCTAATAATATTAACCTTAAAATGGGTTTAAAAAATTAAGAACTGTTTTTATTCTAGCCGAAATAAAACAAATAAGACTTTCTTCAGAAGAAAAAATATTATAGGAAATACTGTGAAAATTTCAGTGCTCTGTTAAACATAATTCGGGAAATATTAGAAAAATAAAAACAAATTCACTTGACGGCGAATAATTTTGACTTCAACTGTATATGCTATTGTATTTTTATTAACCTGAATATAAAGAAAGTTTGCACGTTTTATATTTTGAATCATATTTGATAGATTAGGTTTTTAGGGCTCACATGCAGTACAGTAGTGTGATTTATTAAGAATGTGGAGTAAAATACACATACTTTATATTTATGTAAAGTCCCAAACTGAGTAAGCATTCAATTTAGTGCAGGTGCTAATATATGGTTGAAGACAAAACTTTTAGCCCTCCTATTAAATTTCAAATATTCTATAATTTTTTTCCCAAAGTGATATTTAATAACAGAGCCAGGAATTTTACAGTATTTCTTATTTATGTTTTTTTTTTCAATTAGCCTAGTTAATAATTAAACTAGTTGAGCCTTTAAATGTTACTTTAAGCTGAATACTAGTATCTTGCGGAAAAAAAAAATAGTAAAATATTATGTATTGTCATCATGACAAAGATAAAAAAAAAAGTTATTTAAAAATTTGTAAATGTAAAAAATGCTCTGTTAAAAAGCACTTGGGAAATTATTTGAAAAATAATAAAAAATATGACAGAAGGGTGTAGAGGACGCGCTAATATTAGTAGGGCAATGCAGTTTGATCATTCCACCACTGAGGAACAGAGAAAATAAGGGTTCTGGAAATAATCTTTTTTTAAAACATTTCAACTTGTATTACTTGTCCACTAGTATTCAGCTTAAAGTGACATTTAAAGGCTTAACTAGGTTACTTAGGGTAAAGTTAGGGTAATTAGGCAAGTCATTGTATAACAGTGGTTTGTTCGGGAGACAATCCAAAACAAATATTGCTTAAGGAGGCTAATAATATTGACCTTAAAATGGCTTTAAAAAAAATTAAGAACTGCTTTTATTCTAGCTGAAATAAAACAAATAAGACTTTCTCCAGAAGAAAAAATATTATAGGAAATCCTGTGAAAAATTTCTGAATCTGTTAAACAGCATTTGGAAAATATTTGAAAAAGAACAAAAAATTCACAGGAGGGCGAATAATTCTGACTTCAACTCTATGTGTGTGTGTTTGACGTGATGAATGAGGAGCTGCTTTGGGAGCTGATCCATCAGGGCCCCAGACAGTCCAGACAGGCCCACATGCTGTCTTTTCTGAGGCCCAAAATTCCCGCTGACCACCCTGAGAGAGGCGGGACACAGGAAATGACCTCAGCAGAAACCCTCTCAATTATGCTCATATCCATCATAATTGGCTTTTATAGCATGGCATCATCACTCCAGAAATAACAACAGATGCACTTTAGCCAGAAGAGCTACTGCTGTAAGATGCGTGTAGTAGGGCTGCACAATACAGTTGAAGTCAGAATTATTAGCCCTTCTGAATTATTAGCACCCCTGTATACATTTTTCCCCCAATTTCTGTTTGACAGAAAGAAGATTTTTTCAACACATTTCTAAACGTAATAGATTTAATAACTCATTTCTAATAACTGATTTATTTTCTCTTTTCCATGATGACATAATACTAGATATGTTTCAAGATACTAGTATTCAGCTAAAAGTGTTGTTTAAAGGCTTAACTTTAAATTAATTTTAATTTTAAGGTACAAAAAAGAAGATATTTTGAAGAATGTTTGAAATCTATTAAAAATCATAGTAGGAAAAACAAGTACTATGGAAGTCAAGGGTTACAGGTTTCCAACATTTTTCAAAATATCTTCTTTTGTGTTTTACAGAACAGGTCAAGAGTAAGTATATTGTCTTTTTTTGGAGGAACTATCCTCTATGAAGTTTTGAATATTAAATGGTTAAAATACACTCACCGGCCACTTTATTAGGTACACCTGTCCAACTGCTTGTTAACGCAAATTTCTAATCAGCCAATCACATGGCAGCAACTCAATGCATTTAGGCATGTAGACATGGTCAAGACGATCTGCTGCAGTTCAAACTGAGCATCAGAATCACATCCATCCTGCCCTGCATCAACAGTTCAGGCTGGTGGTGGTGGTGTAATGGTGTGGGGGATATTTTCTTGGCCCACTTTGGGTCTATTAGTACCTTTTGAGCATCATGTCAACGCCACAGCTTACCTGAGTATTGTTGCTGACCATGTCCATCTCTTTATGACCACAGTGTACTCATCTTCCGATGACTACTTCCAGCAGGATAACGTAAATCATCTCAGACTGGTTTCTTGAACATGACAATGAGTTCACTGTACTCAAATGGCCTCCACAGTCACCAGATATCAATTCAATAGAGCACCTTTGAAATGTGGTAAAACGGAAGATTGGCATCATGGATGTGCAGCCAACAAATCTGCAGCAACTGCGTGATGCTATCATGACAATATGGAGCAAAATCTCTGAGGAATATTTCCAGTGCCATGTTGAATCTCTGCCACGAAGGATTAAAGCAGTTCTGAAGGCAAAAGTGGGTCCAACCCGGTACTAGTAAGGTGTGCCTAATAAAGTGGCCGGTGAGTGTATAAGAGCACATGATGCTCCAAACGCCTGCTTTCTGTGTCTAAAACACACAGATAATCTACTCAAACAATCAGCAAGATGGTCAGAAAACAATTGGAAAACCATTAGAGAGGAAATGAGGTCAATACCCTACCGTGTTTTTCTATCATAATGATGATAGCAATATAATTATGGCATGTGGGTATTTTGTAGCTTAATAGTGAGGCCGGATGACAGTATACCCTGTTCAGTCAAGCATGAGCACTCCCATTTACTAGTGTGTGATTACAGCACTACGCAGAGCCCTTACACATTATCTCATTCTGAAAACAGCCACGCAAATCTCATACACACACACACACACACACACACACACACACACACCTGCAGTGTAAAAAAATAAAAATTTGACAACTTAAAATTGTATAAAACTTGCTGCACAGCTTTGTTGAGTTTGTAAACCCAACTACTGTTGCCTCGATTTAAGTTGTGTCAACACAAACAAGCAGCAAATTGGCTTACAATTGTAGGTTGGGTCAATGTTTTGTTTTTACAGTGTGTGATTGTTGCAGATTATGGGCTCTATTTTAACAATCTAGAGGCAAAGTCTAAAGTGCATGGAACAAAAGCATTAAGGCTGTGTCTGAATCCACTTTTGCTATTTTAAGGATGGATAAATACGCTCTGCACCCCGGCGCATGGTCTAACAGGGCTGTGCTTATTCTCTTAATGAGTTCTGGGTGTGTTTTGAGCATAATGTGCATTAAACCAATCAGAGTCTCATCTCTCATTCCCTTTAAGAGTCAGTTGTGTCGCTCCATGGTGCATTTGCTATTTACATGGTGGACTTTGTAAGTGTAAAAACTGAACACTTCACTAGCGAGAAAACAGTTAAACAGAGCATCTGCAGCGCGAGGATAAAGAACGAGCCTCCTCCATTCAGCCTCTTTACTTTCTCTTTACTTTTACTCTTTACTCCTTTACTTTGGTGGAGTGAGGAAACGGTGGAAACTCTCTCCACTGAACACATCCATTAGCCCACATATTTAATTTCCTCTGTTAAGCGCAAAGATTTGTTTAAAACTATTTCAAAATTCAGCTCTATGTTCCAGCAAAGGAATAAATGAACAATAATAATGAAGTGTGGTCAAACAGCTGAGTTATCTCCAAACACACGTCCTGTTCTTATGCCCCATATGGTGATGCAGACGTCTCCAAAACCCCACAGGTGGACAAATCTACACTTGTGTTTATTAAAACAGATATAAATATGCATATAATAAATTATACTGCTATTAATAACATTATACAGATGCAAATTGTCATGAATAAACTTAAAAAGCCCTCAGTTGGTCAATGGTGCAGTCTATTTCAGTTCCTCGAAATGGCAACGTGCCAATAATGTGCCCTAACACACCTCCTTTATAGACCAGCACACCTATGGGCTTACTCACACTATGCTATCCGAACCGTGCCCAGGCCCGTTTCCCGGATCGTTTAAGAAGTGTGAGTGCTCTGAATCGGGCTCGGGCACGGTACACTTGGCCGGCCCTGGCCCGGTTGGAAGAGGTGTGCCAGAGCGCGGTTCACTTGGGCTCAGGCGCGGTACACTTACAGTGTGAGTGCAAGCGTGCCTAAGCCCGAAACTGAAAGCAAGAAATGAGGCTGTGATATGCCCTAAATGACCCATCTGCGCTTAAATTACCCATCTAGAGTCCTCGTAAATAAAAAAAAGTCCTCGCCTACACAAATTTGTTTGATATGGATTAATTAATCATTCGTGCTGTTCAATGAAAGCAAACTGTCGAAGTTTATTAAAGACGCAAACCCCTCACTGCACGACAGCTGCACCTTCAGCAAACCTCCTAATTCCTGCAGCACGAAGACTTTATGATTGTTTATGAGCGTCAAAAGTGGCTGATCTGTTCGGCGAAATACTTGACTGCGTGTCACCGCAATTCAAACGACTTAAACGATATAACTAAAGAAATCTCCACTTTGCTGAGCGAAAGCGCTTACTGAACTGCGCGTCATCGATGACGTAACTGTGCCCAGGCCCGAATGTAATGTGAGCGCGGGCCGTCGGGGGAGACGGGAGGGGGCGCAATCGTGCTTCGGCCCGGTTCAAGGCAACTGTACATAGTGTGAGTACGGCCTAAGAGTCCACAAAGTGGCGCAAATGGATTTGCTATTTAAACAACGTGGGGAAACATGAAAATGACAGTTGCGCTGGTCTGAAAATAGCAACAAATTGCACCAAACGACTTTCTTGCTGTGAGGCAATTGTGCTTAAATAAGACTCAAAGATGGGTTAAAAAAATCTACTGATTTCGTGTGATTTCCTCTTTTTTTTTTAAATCAGTGCTATTTTTTACAGCACTCCCAAAATCATTCTGCATAAATCTGCAGATTTTAATTATTATTATTATTATTTATTTTTACAAAATTCTCTGCAGAAACTGCAAAGAAGTGTTCACAGATTCAGTCTGGCTCCCCCAAAAAAGACCAAGCAACCCTGCTGTAACTCTAGTAGAGGAACTTTGGAGTTTTGGGATCCTGTAGTCTCTCTATATTGCTGTTCTCCTGTCACGTCCTTCATAACCTCTAGAACAGTATCTGTGTTCATAAGAGGGCACTCCTGCAGTGAACTACCGGGAGCAAACACCAATCGTTTCCTCCACCCTCGCAGAATACCGTTCCCATCTATAATTGAGTCAGAAACCATCCTGAGCCATGCAGGATGTGTGTGTGTGTGTGTATCCCCAGCTCCATCACTTCTTCAGAAATGCTCCTGTGCGGGAGACGTCATGCCAGCCAACAGCCAATTGATCACTTCCATATGTGTATGTTGTCAGGTTGGACCCAGTTGTACCCCTCTTCCTTCTGACTTACGCACATGGTTACTTCCCCACACACACACACACACACACACACACACACACACACACACACACACACACACACACACACACACACACACACACACACACACACACACACACACACACACACAACCACACGTCAGTGGAAATAAGAGGACTCTTGAAGCTCTCTCTCTCCTCTACTACATGTTAACCCTCCTGTTGACTTTCTGTGAGCATTTTAACAGCAGAAGCAAAAATAATAATAATAATAATAATAATAATAATAATAATAATAATAATAATAATAATAAAGTTTGATGACTTTTCTAAAATGACCCCAACCATATATTATATATTTATATACTGTATATACTTTAATTGTCAAATAAAAAAAAAGCTATTAGTTACCTGCTAATTAATTAAATTTAGTAGTAACTAATAAAGTTATGGTAACTATTGACCTTAATTTTTCTGAATTTGATTGTAATGCAATTATGTGCACATTTCGTAAAGCTGCTTTCAAATAATAATTAGTGTGAAAAGCGCTATACAATAAACTCAAATTGAATGGATCTGTATCAAGATTAATGATCTTCTATATTCATGTTTTCATGAAGGCTGTACACAAGTAGGATGTAAACTTTTGAACAGTAAAACTTAGGTCAACCATGAAACAGAAGTTAAGACTCCTTTTTTCCGCTATAGTGATGTCTGTCCATCTAAAACAGTCCTAAATTGCAAAAATAAAGTAGAGTGATGCATGATTTTGTTTTTTGGGAACTGATTGGATTGTTGAAAAATGAGAGTAGCTAACAAAAAGAAGAAAGATTGACGAATGAACAAATTGAGAGCAGAAACGAGACACCCACTGATAGCCCCAGCCTAAAAGACTGATAGGTCTACCCTAAAAGACTGATAGATCCACCCTAAAGGACTGATAGATCCACACTGGAGGACTGATAGCCCCACCCTAAAAACGGATAGCCCCGCCCTAAAAGACTGACAGCTCTGATTGTTTGGACTGATAGTTCTTTGGAAACTGATTGGATTGTTGAAAGATGGGAGTTGTTAAAAAAAAAAAAGAAGATTGACGAATGAACAAATTGAGAGCAGAAACGAGACACCCACTGATAGCTCGACCCTAAAGGACTGATAGCTCCACCCTAAATGACTGATAGCCCCACCCTAAAGGACTGATAGCCCCGCCCTAAAGGACTGATAGCTCTGCCCTAAAGGACTGATAGGTCCACGCTAAAGAAATGACAGCTCCACCCTAAAGAACTCATAGCCAGCTCTAAAAAACTGATAGCCCCGCCTTAAAGGACTGATAGCCCCACCCTAAAGGACTGATAGCTCTGCCCTAAAGGACTGAAAGCTCTGCCCTAAAGGACTGAAAGCTCTGCCCTAAAGGACTGATAGGTCCACGCTAAAGGAATGATTGCTCCACCCTAAAGAACTCATAGCCAGCTCTAAAAAAACTGATAGCCCCCCCCCCTAAAGGACTGATAGCCCCACCCTAAAGGACTGATAGCCCCGCCCTAAAGGACTGATAGCTCTGCCCTAAAGGACTGATAGCCCCGCCCTAAAGGACTGATAGCTCCACCCTAAAGAACTCATAGCCAGTTCTAAAAAAAACTGATAGCCCCGCCCTAAAGGACTGAAAGCTCTGCCCTAAAGGACTGATAGCTCTGCCCTAAAGGACTGATAGCCCCACCCTAAAGGACTGATAGATCCACCCTAAAGGACTGATAGCTCTGCCCTAAAGGACTGATAGCCCCACCCTAAAGGACTGATAGCTCTGCCCTAAAGGACTGATAGCTCCGCTCTAAAGGACTGATAGCTCCACCCTAAAGAACTCATAGCCAGCTCTAAAAATCTGATAGCTCCGCCCTAAATGACTGATAGCCCCACCCTAAAGGACTGATAGCTCTACTCTAAGGAACTGATAGCCCCGCTCTAAAGGATTGATAGCCCCACCCTAAAGAACTGATAGCCTTGCCTTATATGACTGATAGCTCCAAGCCAAATGATAGCCATGCCCTAAAGGACTGATAGCCCCGCCCTAAATGATCGATAGCTCCACTTTAAACGACTGAAAGCTCCGCCCTAAAGACATTCCATGTGACCAGAAAGTCCTTTAGAGGTGGAGGGAAGGTTATGGTATTTGATTAAAGTTTATGCAAAGGAATTTTTCAAAATAATAAAGTGCACAGATACATTGTTTAAAACAAGAACTACTATACGAAACAAGAAGAGTAAATGCTGATCTCATGGCAACTTTAACCTTTATTTAATTTATAAAGTGAAGTTTATTTACAGTATGTGGTGCTATATATGATTATATCTTTCAGTATCTGTACTTGGAAACTACTGCTAGATACCTGAGAAGCACTGTTTATTTTAGTAGGCTTTGCTATATCATATTACATTTATGCTTTTGCTTGTAAATAGTTATTTTTTCTTATTTATTTGCCAGTCAGTGTTCTTATTTTACTGAACATATCCTATATTGAACCGTGCCAAGATGACCAAAATCCACCTCAAATCATGCCGATTTGTAGAAGCAAACCCACACACAACTGGGATTTGTTTTTCCCCAGGCCTATCTGCTCAAAAATAGCTCATTTGGCCTGTTGATTGTACTCTTATGCAGCAGACATTTATTTAAAGTTATCACTGTCAGATTATTATTAACTTGACCCTAAAACCATGCCACAAATTAGAGAGTTCCATTGCACCTTCCATTGCACCTTTAGTGCCTACCGAGGAAAACCTAGACATGCACAGGTTTCGTGATGAATGACCTTCAAACTAAATCAATTTGACAACTGAAATAAAACTTTGTTGCTTGCTTTTTAGAGGTTTAGTGAAGGTGGGCCATTTCTGCTTCATAGGACACCAGAAATATCCAGAATTCTAGGACCACACAAGGGTTAAGGCTATTTAGGAGACCCTCAACAGTGGAAGACTGCCTTGTGGCTGAGGTCATTATCGTGGATGTTTTGTTTCCATTATTGAGATTATCAGGTATGTACAGTGGATATTAACCAAAAGAAACTTTATCTGCCACCTCAGCCCCGAGCCTTAATCCGGGATTGTCTACTAGGCCGTGCTTTCCCATGACAAAACACCAATATTCCCTGTGCAAACAAACGGAGAGGCCTTTGCCTGCTTCTGCTCAAGCTCCCCTTGACGGCAAATAATCACCACCATACACCTCACCCTTAATCAAAACACCCCTACAGACTGACAATGGTAGATCCCTGCTTTCTCGGAGGACACCCCACTACTCTGCAGGCTTTGGGAAAAGGGTTAGCTGTGGGGGAAGCGGGAGTGAGGATTATCAAAGGAGACTGGGAGAATTCCTTGTGTTGGTTTTAGAGAGGGACTGGCGACTCGTCTGTATTGAGAAACCAGGCCGCACCCTTCTGATGTTTCCAGCATTTTCTGCATTCTGATGAAACTGAGACGGAGCTCCTGGAAACAAAGATGCATATCCTCCAACTCCCGGTCACCAAATCCACCCTAAATTATGCCGATTTGTAGAAGAAAAACCCACACATCCAACTGGGGTTTTTTTTCCAGGCCAATATGCTCAGAAACACCTCTCTTGGCTTGTTGATTTCGCTCTTATGCAGCAGACATAAATTTCAAGGTTTATCACTGTCAGAGAAGTGACCCTGGATGCGTGAATGAATGTTACAACATAAAGTCTATTTTCTTGGCACACTTTGGGCCCATTAGTACCAATTGAGCACGAAGTCAACGCCACAGCCTACCTGAGTATTGTTGCTGACCATGTCCATCCCTTTATGACAGCAGTCTACCCATCTTCTGATGGCTACTTCCAGCAGGATAACACACCATGTCATAAAGCGCAAATCATCTCAGACTGGTTTCCTGAACATGACAATGAGTTCACTGTACTCAAATAGCCTCCACAGTCACCAGAGCTCAATCCAATAGAGCACCTTTGGGATGTGGTGGAATGGGATATTCATGTCATGGATGTGCGGCCAACCAACCTGCAGCAGCTGTGTGATGCTATCATGTCAATATAGACCAAAATCTCTGACAAATATTTCCAGTACCTTGTTGAATCTATGCCATGAAAGATTAAGGCAGTTCTGAAAGCAAATGGAGGTCCAACCCGATACTAGTAAGGCGCACCTAATAAAGTGGCCAATGACTGTTGAGTGTAGCTCAATGTTTATAGTCATGAAACAGAAGACAAGCTTGTCCTTTTTTCCACTATCATGACGTACATCCACTTGAAACTGTCCTGAAACAAAGTAGAGTGATGCATGATTTCATTCTTTGGGAACCGATTGGATTGTTGAAAGAAGGGCATTGCTAGATGCATATCCTCCAACTCCCAGTCCCCAAATCACAACTGGGATTTTTATTTCCAGGCCTGTCTGCACAGAAACACCTCTTTTGGCCTGTTGATTTCCCTCTTATGCAGCAGACATAAATTTGAAGGTTTATCACTGTCAGATTGTGATTATGAGGAAATCTTGGGAAGCTGCCACCACCTCGGCCTTTCATCTACAATGTTTAAGTCACATTCTGATCGAGCGGAGCAGGGAAAAGACCCTTTTATTTTGAGCTCTTGCGTCAGCAGTCACAAAGTACCCTGGCATGATATATGAAGCTTCGACTGGCAACAACCAAAAACGTTGCTGGCTCGCAGACTGCGGAGATTAACTTGAGAGGCTAAAATTACACTGGAACACACCCAATGCTACCTTATCAAACAAAAGTTTGAAACTAAGCATACAAACTGCACAAGTCAACTGTGCTCCAATAAAAAAAGACCGACCTGGATTGTGCCCTCATAATGAATCATTTCAGTTTTGGAGGACGCTCATATAATGTTAAGACTTACAATACGATGAAGATCTTTCAAATTGGCGCAGAGTACCAGAGGTGAAAGCCAGTCACTTGTTACGGTCCTTAATACCAGACCTTCACCACAGTTCAGTGGTCTGGCAATCGCCTCCATATTGAGGAATCAACTCATCTGGACTTACTCTGCGTACAGTGATACAACATCTTTGAATCCAGTGGGGGATAAGGTTTCACAGAGCTCATTTGCAAGAGAGTCTCCGCTGCCAAGAGAGAAAGTAGTTGAGTCGGACGCTGAAGCCAACAATGATTTTAATAGGAAACATCCGCATATGCCAGCCGCTCACCAACATTACACTAATTGGCCTGTTTTGAAATCATTGTCTTGAGCAACACCGCGAGAGGTAGAGGAGGAGAGTGCGGGAGCTTGTGCAGAATCACAAACATGGATTCTTAGTGTGTGTGTTGGGGGGAAAAGCATGCCGGATGATGTGAGAGAGAATTACACTAACTGGAGGGGTGCTGAAAGCTGCACAGGGGAACATAGTTAGGGAAAACCAATGGAGACTTGTAGATAAAAAAAGGCCAAACTTGCACTTGGTGTCGGTTAACGTACCTTAGTGGCTCTGGATGTTCTTTGCAACCCAGTCTGCACTCCTCAGCCAGGATCCAAGTCCTCTAAATCAGCCGGCGGTTTGGGATCTCACATCATTACCATTTTGAACAGCCTATAAAAGAATTTGAAATGGACGTCTTGAGAATAATAAAGAGCAAAGGGAAACAAAAATGCCATCAAGGAAAAAAAGCTGTGAAAGAGTCCAACGTATAAAAGCCCCTTTTACTTGAAGATGTGAAAAAGACTAGATCGGAGGGAGAGATTAAGTAGTCAACTAAAGACAAGGTTAAGACCCCCGAAAACCATCTCAAATGATCTCATTCTCCAGTGTCCTATCACCTTGTGAAGTTTCATGGTCCAGAAATGGCACGTTGATGCTCTGTAGTGCCGAAGCCGGATTTGGGGCTCTGTTAGCCATGACTCCAACCAGAGTCCTCACTTCTCCCCAGGTGTGTGGCAGAGGAACTGAGGGTTTTGGTCTCGTCATATGGTTCTTATCCCTCTATTTGCCATTAGCCTTGGACTGCAGCCCTGACACTTACTCTCTGATCTGCAGCTGATCCGGCTCCAAAGGCCGCAGGGGCTTAAGAGCAGAATATGGGCTCTGCCTGGTAATGAGATTGATGGTGTGGGGGGTCCACTGTAACAGTTCTTCCCTACCTGCAAAGCTCCTCATAATAAAGGTGCAAATGAGGAGAAGTTGCAGATGACCATGCAAATATCCATGAACGGACTGTTTTGCCTTACTATCACCTGATCTTCTCTTAAATGGGCTATATGCACAGCTAGTGTTTTTTTCCCTACCGATAAACTTCCGGTGAATGGTTGATGCGACTATTTTTAATTGCATATGGTTCCTTTTACAGCATTGATGTTGTAATGTAATTAAAATACAATCAGTTAAATAGACTTAAGCTTTCATTTAGTTGCTCAAGTGTAAAACGAGATGAAAAGCCGTTTAAACACATCAAAACCATCAGGAGCAGTAGGCGAGCACTGTAACTCCATTGAAAATACTGTGGTAAAATAATTTACCATATTTTAAAGACAATAAAATTTAATGCAGTCCTTCTTGTACAGTCTGAGACCCACTTTATTTCATATATCAATCAGGCAGTAAAGATCAGTGACTTGCAAAGAAACCAGACCTTAAACGTGGTGATTTTGTAACAACACAACAGTTCACCAGAAGCACTTGAACTGAGTTACTGAAAATTAAAAGCTCTTCTGCATATATCCTATTATTGCTACCCAAAGGATAACCTAGTGCTCACAGAAAGACTTTTTGGTATCAGTTCAATTTGAATGTCCCTTTAACAGATTTAGCAGATTTTAAGTTACATTGCAAACACATGCCAACTAATTCTCATTAGAGTATTAGCAGACTGTAATGTTAGGATTAGGGTTAGTCTAAGTTGACATGTGCTTGCAAAGTTTCTTATAGTCAGAAGAATGTTAGTGGAGAAACAGTCTACTAATACTCCACTGAGAAGTAGTTGGCATGTGGTTGCTTTGTAACTTCAACAAAATGTTCAAAAGGCATCACCAACATAAAATAACATCGACTTAAAAAAAAAAAAAAACACTCAGTTTTGTAAATCAGTGGAGAAGATCTGGAGTTTGGTAAAAATAGTGCACAAGTGGCTCATTTCCACTGAGCTTTACTGTTTAGTGCAGTACAGCAGTGGTCCTCAACCACCAGGCCGTAGACCGGTACTGGTCCGTGGATTATTTGGTACTGGGATGCACAAGAAATCATTAATTATTTCCATTTTATTTATTATCCTGAACGATCTTTTATTTTGAAAAACAACCGCATTCTCTCGCTAATTTCGGTCACTTGAGCACCCAAATTTAACCCACAAGCAGCAAAATGAGTAAGAAACAGACGTCTTTGGAAAAAAACAGACGTTTTATTTACTAAGGGGAAAATGCCCAGTGAAGGACCCGCGAATAGGGCTGTGACGGTGACCATTTTTTACCACTGCGGTGGGAAATCACCAACAACCACTGGTGTTGCGCTGGTGTTGGGGGATTGGGTCAATTATGCTGTAAAATAATCCGTGACAGAAGTTCCCTCAAAAGTGAATATTCTTTCTGCCATTAATTACTAACACTCCCGTCATTCCTACTTTCAGAACACACATTTATTTTATGATATGAAGAGGCAATTAAATTATAAAAATTGTGAAATTAAAGCAATAGTCCAGAGATCTGGTCCCCGCGTAAGATCAGGGTGCACCCATATATATACACGCACGCGGCGGCGGAGGCGCACTCTAAACTCACACAGGAGAAAACTGGACTAGTTGATAACATGATACAACTATCTTGAGCTCTAAAGGAAAAAAATGCTAAAGGAATTTGCTGTTAAATTTATTTTAGCAGAGACGCAACTGCCAGTCATTTTCACATTAGTTTTTAGCATAGATATATACACTAGATATCACATAGGGACCCTGAGCATGCGTCAATAGCACCGCCATATTTGTACAGTGCTCCTAGGTCATTCAACCGCACTAGTCAAGACACTGAAGACCGTTTGCCAATGTGAAGATGCTGGAATTTAGCGCTTTGTACGGGTGTAGTAACGAGCAAACAAAGAAAACAAAGCACAAAGGCAGAACATTTCATAGGTAAGATTTAGTTTTTTTTGTATGTTATGAACTTTTGTGCTTAACAAGTAACATTATTGATGATAATACAGTGTCTTACTGCAATGACCATAAGGCAAAGGAGCACCAACCCGCACTAAATTCTAAGCTTATGCTAGTTTTTGTTGAATAAAATAAGCAAACATGCAAATGTAAAATTATAATATTTCGTAATTTAAAAAAAATATTTGCATATGGACCACCGGGGAAAACTCCCGATCATAGATATATGTGTATTTCTCTGGCTTTGGATGGCCAGTCCTCCACTTCACCTTGGTCCAGCATTCATTTCAAAGGAGCGCTACCCTGTACTAAAATGGCGGCTGTATTGACGCATTCGTTCTAATAGACCACAGCAGGGTAGGCGACATCTAATGTATATATCTATGAGTTTTTAGTTAGAGATTAATATTAGAGTAGCCTAATAAAAATGTTTATTTGGACACTGCACAGTCCCACAGTAGTCTACACTATAAATAATATTATAATTGATTATATTCATTATTATTAATATTATTATAATTAAGCTATAAAATTGACAAAACGCAGAACCCTTAAACATGTTTGCTTTCATTTTGACATTGCTAAAGCGCACTTTTACAGTTGTTTTACAGATAAGGTAGGTAAGTAGACATGAGTTGATTATACGTGGGTGGGTGACATGAGATGGCTCTGGAGATTCGACGTGTTTGTCCATTTAACACTTTTTTTTTTTTTTAAACAAACCCTACAAAATAGCTCCATCCAAATTATTGGTTAGTCTTTCTCGTTTGCCACAAATCCAAAATGTTCCCAGATTGGTGATGTAACATTTGGTTTCACAACTTGAACTGGCTAAATTGCGCCTAACGTTACATTCTAACAGATATGTAATACTTGGCAACCTAACGGAAATTTGTATTTTAGAGTGCGTGACGTCACATGCTACCGCCGGTGGCATGGACAACCGCAGTGGCAACTGACAGCCCTACCCGCGAACTGCCAAGGAATTGATCCGCAACCCATTTGTCAACAAATCAGGTGAGTCCAGCATGTCTGTGCTAGATTAACTGCTGAAGATTGCAAATGACGATGGCCTTTTAGACTAATATTTCGTCTTTTCTAGAGTTCGTGCAAGTTCAATATTTCCAATGGAGGTGCGCAGCTCACACGCGCAAGTAGTGTGATGCGCTCGCGCCTTTCAGACGCACTCAGTTGAATGAATGCTGTGAGCGCACGTGAGTCACATGACAAGAACTGACCGATCAGCTTATACTTTGTCTGTAGTCTACTGAAATGTGTATATTCCATACAAACACAGAACACCAAAAACCACCCCCACCCCTCCCCTCAGTCCCCGGTAAAATTGTCAAGCGTGATAAAATTATCTGTGGTGATAAAAAGGTTGGAGACCACTGCAGTACAGTATGGGGTCTACCTGATCAGGCTTGCATTTACACTACCAACTGCACCCTTACTTGGTAGACGTGAAGTATGCCAGAACGTTTCTATCAACATGATTCCCTCTCAAAGGAGGAAATCATACAGGCATCCACATAATTAATCATATGCACAGTCAATTTTATTATTTCAAATTTAGATGTGAGATATGAACAGTCCTTTGATTAACAAAAAAATGATAAACAGCAGATTCTGTTGTCAGAAGACGATGACTAGCTTTGTTTTTGCATAGTTCATGGAGGACACCTGTGTGACCCCAACCCCTGCTACCAGACACCCCTCATCCCCACCCACACTTCCGCTCTTTACTTTTGTCCGTGCCCCCCAAATCACCCACTCTTCACTTTTGTTAGGGAGGCATGAACCCCGTGAGGGCGGCATGGTCGTCGTTTGCCTATAGTGCCAGTTGAGCTTGCCCCTGTTCATTCCTGCACACCATCATTGTATTATTACATTGTCGTGTATCGGCTGTCTATTTAAATATGTTGCTTCCTGTGTTGTCATTCCCCGGGCTTCTTACACATGCTAGTGACGATTCACTGTCAACCAATCAGCTAATCTAGCTCCACTCCATTGGTTCCATACTGTTGTGCTAAGTACCCTTTAGAAAACGTGCCCCAAAAATTGGTGTGGTACTGTTTGCTATTTTGGTACTTTTGACAGTAGGAATGGAAATAAATGTTAAGCATACCTTACCAATTCATAATGCTCAGTGAAAACAGGCCAAAAGAGGACTAAGCACCACAAGGAAAAAATAAAGGAAAATGTGATTTGCTACACCAGCAGATGTCTGAATATCAGAAAGGTAGAGAGTTGCTGGAGTGTTCAGGGTTAAGGGGCAGTTCCCCGAGGGCTGGGGCTGATAAAGCCATCTGACAGCATCTTGGATGAGGGAAGTACATCTGCTTCACATTTCCACCATGTCAGAACCCATACTATCTTTGCTCTTGGCTTGTTTGCAACTCATTGGCTCAATCATATTTTCTATTGTTGTAATGACATTTAATGGCATGTAACTACATCTGTACTAACGCTACGACTAGCCATACTGGTGTCATCAGGTCTTCTATCGTGACCACCATTTATTTAAAGCTAATAAAGGAGCATGAATACGATCCCACATGAGGTTTACCATCTAAAATACAGATAATTACGTGAACACCCTGCATGCCGTTCAGAATGATTTATCATTGACTTACAACTTTAGTCAATGTTTGCAACTCATTGGCTCAATCTTATTTTCTATTGTTGCAATGACATTTAATATTAAACCAGATCAGTCTCAAAAATAATGCATTTACAAATTCCAATTTATACATCTGTAAACGCACAATTTATAAATTCACAAGAGAAAATCATAAATATTTTTGTCAAATGAATTGGATTTGCATATTTGTAAATCTTGTTTTGAATTCACAAACTGGATTTGCGAATTTGTAAATCACGTTTTGAACTTACGAATTGGATTTGCGTAATTTTGAATCACATTTTGATTTTACGAACTGGATTTGCATATTTTTGTATTGTGTTTTGAAATTACAAATTGGATTTGCGTATTTTTGAATCGCGTTTTGAATTTTCAAACTGGATTTGCGTATTTGTGAATCACATTTTAAACTTAAAAATTGGATTTGCATATTTTGTATTGTGTTCTGAATTTACAAATTGGATTTGCATATTTTGTGAATCGTGTTTTGAAATTCTGGATGGGATTTGCGTATTTTTGAATCGCGTTTTGAATTTTCAAATTGGATTTGCGTATTCTGGAATGGTGTTTTGAATTTTCGAATTGGATTTGCGCATTTTTGAATCGTGTTTTTAATTTTCAAATTGGATTTGCATGTTTGTAAATTTTGTTTTGAATTTACGAACTGGATTTGCATATTTTTTAATCGTGTTTTGAATTTACGAATTGGGTTTGGATATTTGTAAATCTTGTTTTGAATTTGCTAACTGGATTTGCGTATTTTTGAATTGTGTTTTAAATTCACAAACTGGATTTGCGTATTTGTGAATCACATTTTAAATTTAAAAATTGGATTAGCATATTTTTGTATTGTGTTTTGAATTTACAAATTGGATTTGCATATTTTGTAAATCGTGTTTTGAAATTCTGAATTGGATTTGCGTATTTTTGAGTGGTGTTTTGAATTTTTGAATTGGATTTGCGTATTTTTGAATTGTGTTTTGAATTTACGAATCGGATTTGCGTATTTTTTTATCGTGTTTTGAATTTTTGAATTGGATTTGCGTATTTTAGAATTGTGTTTTGAATTTTCGAATTGGATTTGCAAATTTTTGAATCGTGTTTTGAATTTACGAAGTTGATTTGCTTATTTTTGAATCGTTTTTTTGAATCGTGTTTTGATTTTACACATTGGATTTGTGTATTTTCGAATAGCATTTTGAACTTACGAATTGGATTTGCGTATTTTTGTAGCACGTTTTGAATTTATGAAGTGGATTTGTGGATTTTTTAATCATGTTTTGAATTTTCGAAATGGATTTGCATATTTGTAAATCTTGTTTTGAATTTACGAACTGAATTTGCGTATTTTTGAACTGTGTTTTGAATTCACAAACTGGATTTGCGTATTTTTGAATCACATTTTGAATTTACGAATTGGATTTGCATATTTTTGTATTGTGTTTTGAATTTACAAATTGGATTTGCATATTTTGTGAATCGTGTTTTGAAATTCCGAATTGGATTTGCGTATTTTTGAATCGCGTTTTGAATCTACGAATTGGATTTGTGTATTTTAGAATTGTGTTTGGAATTTTCTAATTGGATTTGCATTTTTTTAATCGTGTTTTGAATTTTTGAATTGGATTTGCGTATTTTTGAATGGTGTTTTGAATTTACGAATTGGATTTGCGTATTTTTTTGATCGTGTTTAGAATTTTTAAATTGGATTTGCATATTTTTTTATGGTGTTTTGAATTTTCAAATTGGATTTGCAAAATTTTGAATCGTGTTTTGAATTTACGAATTGGATGTGTATTTTTAAATCGGGTTTTGAATTTACGAAGTTGATTTGTGTATTTTTTAATAGTTTTTTGAATCGTGTTTTGAATTTACCCATTGGATTTGTGTATTTTTGAATAGCGTTTTAAATTTACGAAATGGATTTGCGTATTTTTGAATTATGTTTTGAATTTACAAATTGGATTCTGTAAAAGTGAACTGTGTTATGGATGTATGAACTTTATTTTGAAAATGCATTATTTCTGAGACTGATCTGACTCCATATTTAATGGCATGTAACTTCATCTGTACTTTTGCTAAGTCTAGCCATACTGATGTCATCAGGTCTTCTATCACGACCACCATTCATTCAAAGCTAATAAAGCAGCATGAATACGATCCCACTTGAGGTTTACCATCTAAAGTACAGATAATTACATGAACACCCTGCATGCCGTTCAGAATGATTCATCATCATTCACTAACACTTTATTGTGAGAATCGTTTTTTGGCTTCCCTCTTGTGCTGAATATCTTACAAGGCACTTAACGGTAGTGAAAGTATCGACTAAGTGACCAATGTTTTGCTATTTTCTCAAGCCTTCTACGTGCTTCAGTGCTGTTTTCGGTGTGCAGTTGCTAAAATAGAGTTGACTGCCCCTTGCTGCTGCTGTGCGTCAGCAACCTCAATGGTTTTGGACGCTGTTAGCTCAGCCCATATGGAGCCACTTCACACAAGCGTTAGCCTAAGCCAGATCTATGACCAGAAGACACAGCACCACCCCAGCCACAGACAGTAACTGAGTTGGCGTCCTAGTAATGGTCTACTGGCGAACATTGCCAAGAAGTCATTGTGTGAAGATCTCCGAAAATGAGGCTCTGAGACTCTGTTCAGGGTCCTTTATTAATTATTTCCAAACTCTTGGGAGATTTCCTGTTGTGGTGATAGCGATTGGAGTAACAGAGCAGATGGGACGGGCTTTATGAAACATTAACTATTGCAGTTTCTCCACTAATTTGTGAATGTGCAAAGTCTTTTATTAGAACGTTGTATCATTCTAGCATGCCGTTGGTTTCTGTGATGTTGCTAGGCTTAAAGGGGAAGTGACTCTGTGAAAATTATTAACAGGCATTTTTTGCGTGAACACATTCATTTGCAACAAATTTGTATGCACACTCTGATAAGCACAAGTATGAAGCCTGTATTCCAACCCCGCCGCATAGTAAACAAATTCCTACTTCCTGTTCACCTGAGTTTCTCTGCAGGCTGAAGCTTCACCCCTCCCCCACTGGCTCTGAATAATCCTCCCCATCTCAGAGCAATATCTCTTAAAGAACAGTTTAAAGGGTCACGAAACACCAAAACACATGTTTTGAGCTGTCATATCTGTGTCCCACGCTGCTATAAACACTATTAGGACACATATATTGCACTAAAAAATTTAAAATTGGTTGTTTTTGCGTTATTTTGAGCAAATTTGTTCTTCCGGTTTAAAATTAATTTCTGAAGCTGCGTCACGGTGATTAGATACTTGCGTGTAATCCAGCGTGGAGAGTGGATGTCTGTACCTGCGAGTACATTGTGACGTCTCTGAGTGTGCAGCACTAATTCATGAGAAAGACTTGGTTCAAACCAATCAGCGCGCTCTATTGTGTATGCGGTGCAACTTTATTAATATGCATGATAGCCACGAAGACTGTTTTACCCGTTACAGTGTTCAAGACGACAGAGAGACGCCACGTTGTGTTGCCAAAACAAGTCAAAGAATGAGAATTTGGAGACACGAGTCGTCAGTGTTGCGTTTATTATTGTGCTGCAACGAAGGTTTTGTTTTCATTTCCCCGCTATGAGAGCGCAGCTGGACTCACGTGTGGAATACAGTGCACGCGACAGAAATGCGTTTGTAAGGAACATTTGTACCCGAGAGCTTTTCGCATCTGGAAATGGTGAAATCCGGATTTGCAGCCCGTCTCCTTTTAAAAAAGACGCGGCTCCAGTTTGTATGGATTGTCCTGTCTCTACAGATTTGGTAAGTGTGCGTGTGATCAGTGCCTTTTGTTTGTTCATTCAGATGGCAAAGTTGCTTCGTATCGTCAGCAGTGCTCTTTCAGTTTTTAAAGACATGCCTTGGTCAAAATGATTTAGTTACTAAGTTTACAGTATGTTAGTATGACTGCAATATTATAGACTGAAAGATCTGCTGTAAATGCTGCTCTCCAAGTGTAAACATGTAAACACAACAATCAAACTTTTACTGTCATGCAGGATTTTCACCGCATTTTGTGACAGGATAGTCTAGACTAGTGGTGCCCAAACTCGGTCCTGGAGGGCCGGTGTCCTGCATATTTTAGGCCCCGTTTACACGAATACGTTTTAGTTTTAAAACGCATAAGTTTTGCTACGGTTACCCCATCCGTCCACACTACGCCAGAGTTTTTGAGCCCCGAAAACGGAGCGTTTTGGAAACGCTGGAGAGTCCGTTTTCATTCTGATACGCTGCTGCTCCGTCTCAGTGTGGATGAGGGAAAACGGAGACATCTGAAAACGGAGGCGGGGCTGCAGACATTCACCTATCTGATTGGGGCTTTTCCCTCAATATTAAGTAGCCCTCACACAGTTCAGTCTTCATCAGTTCAGACTTCGCAAGTTTGATATGGAAAACAAACTCCCGAGAGTGTACTTTATAAAGTCATTCACATCACTCTGGCTATGCTGTTTCACTATCTTGACAATAAAATGAAAACATGATGTGAGGAACTGCCTATTTTCACTTTGATATTAGCAACAACAGACATCAAAAATGTTGAGGCGTCGTGTAGCTGCATGATGTGAGCGTCATCTTCATGCATATAACAAAACGGAGCCTATAACGTTAGGCTACTGCCTCCTTTCATTTTCATTGAAAATACGAAACATACACCCTCTCTCTTTCACTGAATATCCGTTTTAATGATCAATAATGGCCATTATAAAAGTATAACGCACAATAAGTTTATACAATAGAGAAAATAAAGGCAAACAATCAGTCAGATGTGCAGATTCCCTGTCCGCGGTTATATTAATTAATACTTAACCTAACTTATCTTTGCGCTCAGCCAAAGCACGTTACCTGAGAACAAGTAATAGATTCAAAAGACCAAAGTCGGGGAATATGTCGTCAGATATAGACAACAAGATGAATTAAATATCACATTTAACAAATATAGTGACATTAGATCCAGCAGTAGATCCGTGATGAACAGTCCGACTTGCGCAGCTCTCATGTGGGTGTGTGTGCGCTCAAAGCACGCTGCAGCGCATGCCAGAGAGTGTGTGTGTGGTCACGTGATGTGCGTTTTCACTGTTTTAGTGTAGACGGAGAGCTGTTCAGAAACGCTGGGTGAAACGCTAGTGTGGACGCGGATGGTTTTTATTCTAAAACGCCATTTTAAAACTAAAACGTACTAGTGTAAACGGGGCTTTAGTTCCAACCCCAATTAAACACACTCGAACCAGCTAATCAAGCTCTTTCTAGGTATACCAGTAACTTCCGGCAGGTGTGTTGAAGCAAGTTGGAGCTAAACTATGCAGGACATCGGCCCTCCAGGACCGAGTTTGGGCACCCCTGGTCTAGACACACACTGGCTTTCTGACGCAACCCACCGAGTGCATCTAAGTTACCAATAAATGCGGAGGATTTTTTTCACCCATTCGCCGTGCGGTATCAAACATTACATTAAAACTCCACTCTCCAGCAGTTCCTCGCTTTCAATATCTCGTTTGTCATGGGGGACATGCAGGAAATGTTCCTGAATAAAAAGTGAAAGTGCCAAACTGCAGTTAAAGTCGACAAATTAATAATTTGGCGAATAATTCGATTACTGATGTCCATGTAAACACAGTCACTGTCTTTCTCCTCTGCGTCTGTGTGTTTGTTTTGCCTCGCGCGTGTCCAAATGGAAACTCCCATATTTGTAAATCCTTCCCTCTCTCCCTCCCCTCACACTCCCACCTAAACAGAGCTGGACACACCCACTTTTCTGATTTTTTACAAACTAGAGGTGTGAAAACACCCTGCTGAGACAGGGGGGGGTTTCGTGGCTCTTTAATGAAAAAAAATTGTTGCAGTGCCAACCACTGAGCCACCTTGCTGCCGGTCAGATATCAGTTTAATACAAGATGATCAAACTCTGTCAACCTTCATTCTCTTCTGAAGAAAGCTGGAAGCCAGTGAACGGTGGCACCAATTGACTTTCATTACTCAGGAAAAAAAAAAAAAGTACACGGAAACATTTGTCTAAATGTCTTCTTTCATGTTCAAGTCAGTCAAAAACACTTGTGGAACTACAAGAATGATGCATTATTTCCGAGTCAACTATCCCATTAAGTGTGCCAGTTTGACCGATCGATATTTGTCAATAAACTTTTTTCCGTCCTACACGTAGCGCGGCGAGGATCTTGGCTGAATCCGATGCCTTGGCCACTGTCTCTATTTTTATAGGCTGATTAAGTCATGCTTTTGTTTCCAGGGTCACCGAGACATTTCCCAAAATCCCAACGCGAGGCTGAGCTAACCAGCTAACGAAGTAACGACGGAAACACTCTGACGCTCGCGCTTTAGCGTGCGTCCAGACCGAGCAAAGGTCCTTGTGCAAGAATCAATCAAATCCGTCTCTCTCGGGGTGTGTTCTCGCCACTTTGGTCTCGGCAGAGCACTTAAGGAAGCATGTGTGTCCGCTCCAGTGGAGAACATCGTAAAACAAGGCTAAAAAGTACAGTGGAAACCATCGGTGTCCTTTACCAATAGCTGAGCCCCAAAGTAAAGCCACCTAATCTGCCCCACCCCAAAAATGAGTTCCATATTTTAGCAAAACATCTAATTTGACGTGTGTGTGTGTGTGTGTGTGTGTGTGTGTGTGTGTGTGTATGCCAGTTTAGATGCATTAGCTGTCATATTTTCCTCTCTTGGAGAAAACAACTCTATTTGTGTGTGTGTGTGTGTGTCGGGGCAGGATCAGAGTGTACCTTTTTCTTCAGGAGTCTACATGCTGTGACGCTCCACAAAAAAAACCACACGCTTGTCTTAGAAGCCACTTTCCCAACACGCCTCGTCCAATGCTGCCCTTGATTGAATGCAAAAACCATTATGGCCAGGCTTTTTGGCGGAAAGACTTTAGTATAAGGAGTCTTGGGAAATGGCAAATCAAATCAGCCTGGCAGCTACCGCTCTGCCACTTCCCATACAGTAAGCACTCGCCCCCTCGCCCAACACATACCCAGTCAAAATAGTGAGCTCAACGCTTGGCGTAGCTGCCCGTGGGTACGGGACTCCCTGTCAGAATCGTCCACTGGGCTCAAAAAAAAAAAAGCAAGAACTGAAACCCAGAGTATGGCCAGGGACCGGCCCACTCTTTCCATTTGCCACCACTCAACACAGAGGATGTTAAAAACAAGTTGATCGCTGGAGAAAACAAACTGCACAGAGACGCATTGTTCGCGGGCCCACTCTGTCATGAAGGAAAGGTCTGGGAAATAGGAGCTGTCTCCATTGAGCTTCCACTCTTAGTTAGTGCACATGATGCAAGCAGGCCAGATTCCACAAGCATTGATAACATCGCTGATTACGAGCTCCAGGAGAAGCAAGCCATCATTATACTAACGGTCCAGCTTTCCTAATCATACAAGCTGATGGTGAATCAAAACACTTCATCAAGCATATATACCACCTACCTCCTCTATTATGCACTGTGTTAGTAACACTTCTATGTTTCGGTTTCTACAGATAGCTCTTTTATATGTTTATACTTTGTACTTTCTTTTTAAAGCATATCCAGGGTAGCATTGTCGCCTCACAGCAAGAAGATTGCTGGCTCGAGCTTCAGCTGGGTCAGTTGGCATTTCTGTGTGGAGTTTGCATGTTCTCCCTATGTTGGCGTGGGTTTCCTCCAGGTGCTCCGGTTTTCCCCACATGTCCAAAGACATGTGGTGTAGGTGAATTGGGTGAGCTAAATTGTCTATGATGTATGTGTGTGAATGAGTGTGTATGGGTGTTTCCCAGTGATGGGTTGCAGCTGGAAGGGAATCCGCTGTGTAAAACATATGCTTCATTGAGGGTTCATTCTGCTGTGGCGACCCCTGATGAACAAAAGGACTAAGCCGAAAAGAAAATGAATGAAAGAATGAATATTTCTCAATAATTTAAATTTTTTTCTTATTATTTTTGTTCTTGTTCTTATTATTTTAGGGTCATTTTAGGGTCAAATGAACCCAGCAGGTACAGAACGTCAACATGACGTCCGATTGATGTTGTACCCCAACATTGTGTGTACGTTGCAGTTTGTTTGGAAATGAAAATCGGGTTGATGTCAGAACCCAGGGTCAGGCCGATTTCAATGTCCAACGTCCAACCTAAAATCAACCAAATATCAACTTCTAATGATGTTACAGTTAGACGTTGTGTGGACGTTACCACTATGATGTCAGTCAGACATTAGCGAACCTGAGGAATAGATGTTGGCTCAACATTGGATTTTGGTCACAGTGCAACACGACCTAAAAATCAACCAAACATCAACGTCATTTGACGTCGTTAAAATAACATTGCCCTTAGATTCTAGGTAAACATTGAATTTTAGTCATCCGACATCACAACCTAAATCTAACCTAATGTTAACGTCTTATGATGTTGTGTGCCTGCTAAGCATCAACCACGGGCAATTTACATGTAAGGTTATTGCAAAGACACAAATAGACATCCTGCGACGATATTCACACAATTTGAGCATTTTCACGCTGAACGCACAAATTTGGTGGACATTTGTGCCACATTAACCAATCAGGAGCTTTCTCTCGATGGGCATGATTATGACGTAGCACCTGCCTTTGGTGTCCCTGAGGGGAAATTGACCTGCCAACACTGGACAACAGCTCATCAACTCACTCGGAAGCACCACTGAAGGCTTCCATCATCCAGGTACAGTTTCTGGAGGAGTTGATGAATTTACAGAGCTGGGTGCACCTCTGAAAGGATCTAGTGGACTCAGACATGGCGCCGAATGAATCTACGCTGTTTTTCAGCCTTTCTAAAGCACAGTTACTCTCTCAATAAAATGTAGCAAGTAGCAACGAAAATAGACAGATGCCCTGCCCCGCCCATGACACAAATCCGTGTCTATTGTGAAGTGAATTTGACGCCTCATAAGTATTTCACTGCATATCATGCTGTATATGACTCTGTATGTGACAAATAAAATTTGAATTTGACAACTTTTGCATAAATGTTTCAACAAATTTGTGATCCCTCAGCAAGGAATTTATATACAGTTACAAATTACTATAAATATAAAACTTATATTTTTAAAAAATATTTCCCAAATTATGAATATTACCCTGATAAAGGCAAGTGTTGCCGAAGTGCGTAGGTGCTGTTTTATAGAATAGCCGAGTTAATAAAAGCTTTTTAATTCTTTTCACTTTTCGAGTACCTTGGACTTGATTTTGTTATTTGCCAAATGATGTTTAGTAGAGCAAGGAATTTTTCACAGTATTTCCTATAATATTTTTTCTTCTGGAGAAAGTCTTATTTGTTTTATTTCAGCAGTTTTTAATTTTTTTAAAAACATTTTAAGGTCAACATTATTAGCCCCCTTAAGCAATATTAGTTTTGGATTGTCTACCGAGCAAACCACTGTTATACAATAACTTGCCTAATTACCCTAACTTTACCCTAATTAACCTAGTTAAGCCTTTAAATGTCACTTTAAGCTGAATACTAGTATCCTTAAAAATATCTAGTGAAATATAATTTACTGTTATCCTGGCAAAGATAAAAGAAATCAGTTATTTTCTAAGATGGGAGGGAGGGGGTAATAATTCTGATTTCAACTGTATATTCTACATCCCTAAACCTTACATACCCCTTATGAGTATATTGAGCCAAATATCATAGTTAACTGATTATTAATAGTGACAATTGTACCTTAAGATAAAGCGTGACCTTCTCATCTATATATTGATATTTTGGGGTCTCTTTAAGGATCTTTCTTAATGAATATATCTGCAATTTTAAAGTACACGATACAGAAATGACTTGAATTAATTTTTTCTCTTATGTACTACATGCTGTGGTACATCAGGATGTTAGAAACCCAACTGAGTCACACACCCAAACAATCACATGGTTCATAAAATATACATTACGTATAACGTAAGGCGAATTTGTGGTTAGCTGTGATCATACATAACACAGACTCTGGTGGCTTCATTCGTCATAAATACACATTTTTTTTTCCTACTGTTACTCTATTATTACAAAATCATGCCAATTATTCCCCTCCCAAAAATGACAAGCGATGTGACCACTGCTGCGCAAATCCCCAGCAAATTCTACGTGCCGCTCCTTTGATTGAGTTGGATCACCAGTTTAGACAGTTTACAAAACCGTTGGTTTGCATATGGATTTTCACAGCCATGTCGTGGAAATTTCCCCTTCGGTCTGTCTGGAGTGCATGTACAAATGATTGAGCGGAATTACAGCCAATGGGAAATTCAAATGTAGATATATGTATGCGTGGGTGGATGGATGGCAGTGCAGATGGATACAGTTTGCATGTTCCCCTTTTCCATTGCAGTATCGCTCTTGTGGGTACAAAAATGATACAGTGCCAGACTATATTTCCAAGTCCTACACTCTCACACTTCGGTTTTCACACCTGCCTATTCTGAAAAACAAAAATGCCTGACAGGACTGCAAGGGAGGAGGCTAAAAAACATCCGAGTCTCAAGGTTACTTTATCTCATTTTGGACAGATTTACTGGCATTATGCAAAAACACTGCGCTTGCAATCATCCGTAACACTTCCAGGACTGAGGTTTGATAACAGGATAAAAGTAAGCTTGTAAGTTTGATAAATATTAGTCTGATACAAAAAGTACTGACTCTCTCAATGAATGAATGAATCATTCATTCATTCATTCATTCATTCATTCATTCATTCATTCAACCAAACAATCGATCAAGCAAGCAAGCAACCAATCAATCAATCAATTAATCAAGCAACCGCCCAACCAACCAACTACCCAAACAACCACTCAACCAACCAATTAACCCCCCTAACCAATCGATCAAGCAAGCAAGCAACCAATCAATCAATTAATCAAGCAACCGCCCAACCAACCAATCAATTCACCCCCCAACCAACCAATCAATCGATCAAGCAATCAATCAATCAATCAATCAATCAATCAATCAATCAATCAATCAATCAATCAATCAATCAATCAATCAATCAATCAATCAATCAATCAATCAATCAATCAATCAATCAATCAATCAATCAATCAGGCAAGCAAGCAAGCAAGCAACCGCCCAACCAACCATTCATCCAACCAATCAAATCAATCCATGGTTTATCTGATTTTTCTTCATGCTATCCATTTGAACACAAATCTGGTCAGAAACCAAACATGTTTTTTTTTTTTGCAAGTCACTGTGAATTGCTTATTTTTTTAAATCACATTTCTAAGATTCTATTGTTGCTTATATCATATGCTCACCATTTAAAGGGATAGTTCAATCAACCAACCAACCAATCAATCATGCAACCAACCAACAAATTGATCAACCAATCAACCAACCAACCAATTAATCAATCAAGCAAGCAGCTAACCAACCACCCAACCACCCAACCACCCAACCGACCAACTGACCAACTGACCAACCAACCGACCGACCGACCGACCAACCAACCGACCGACCAACCAACCAACCAACCAACCAACCAGCCAGCCAATCAAGCAGCCAACCAGCCAACCAACCAATCAAATCAATCCATGGTTTATCTGATTTTTCTTCATGCTATCCATTTAAATACAAATCTGGTCAGAAACCAAACATGTTTTTTTTTTTTTTGCAAGTCACTGTGAATTGCTTATTTTTTTAAATCACATTTCTAAGATTCTATTGTTGCTTATATCATATGCTCACCATTTAAAGGGATAGTTCAATCAAGCAACCAACCAATCAATCATGCAACCAACCAACAAATTGATTCAGCAACCAACCACTCAACCAACCAACCAGCCAACCAATCAACCAACCAGCCAACCAATCAACCAGCGAACCAACCAACCAACCAACCAGTCATTCAGCCAACCAATCAAATCAATCCATGGTTTATCTGATTTTTCTTCATGCTATCCATTTGAACACAAATCTGGTCAGAAACCAAACATGTTTTTTTTTTTGCAAGTCACTGTGAATTGCTTATTTTTTTAAATCACATTTCTAAGATTCTATTATTGTTTATATTAAGCATTTATTACAATTACATATTACAATTAAGCAACCAATCAATCAAGCAACCAACCAACCATTGAATTAAGCAAGCAACCAACCAATTAATCAAGCAAGCCACCAACCAACAAATCAACCAATCAAGCAACCTCCCAAACAACCAACCAACCAACTAATCCCCCAACCAAACAACCAAATAATTAATCAAGCAAGCCGCCAACCAACAAATCAACCAATCAAGCAACCTCCCAAACAACCAACCAACCAATTAATCAATCAAGCAAGCCACCAACCAGCAAATCAACCAATCAAGCAACCTTCCCAACAACCAACCAACCTCCCAACCAACCAACCAAACAATTGATCAATCAAGCAAGCCGCCAACTAACAAATTAACCAATCAACCAACCTCCCAACCAACCAACCAACCAACCAGCCAATCAATCAAGCAACCAACCAACCAACCAAACAACCAACCAACCAATCAATCATTCAACTAACCAATTAAATCAATCCATGGTTTATCTGATTTTTCTTCATGCTATCCATTTGAACACAAATCTGGTCAGAAACCAAACATATATTTTTTTGCAAGTCACTGTGAATTGCTTATTTTTTTAAATCCCATTTCTAAGATTCTATTGTTGTTTTTATCATATGCTCACCATTTAAAGGGATAATTCACACAACAATGAAAATGAACTCATTACTTATTCACCCTCATGTGGTTTCAAACCTTTATGAGTTTCTTTCTTCTGTTCAACACAAAAGAAGATAATTTGAAGAATGCTGGTTGCTGGAACCCATAAACGTCCATACTTCCAAAAAGTGACTATGGAGGTTAATAAATTCCAAAAACCAGCATTCTTCGAAATATCTTCTTTTGTGTTCAACAGAAAGAAACTCAACTAGGTTTTTTAAATGGGTGAACTATCCCTTTAATGACTATAGGTAACTTACAGTGCAAAATATATTCTACAAGCCTAAACCTACCCATAATGAGTATATTAAGGCAAATACCATAATTAATGGATCATCTATAGCGAGAACTGTACCTCAAAATAAAGTGTGACCATATTTTTTCTTCGATATATTGGAGTCTCATCGTGCATCTGTTTAAATGAAAATATTTGCAATTTAAAAGTAAATTATACAGAAAGCAGCATTCTTCAAAATATCTTCTTTAGTGTCAACAGAAGAAACAAACTCTAATAGGTTTATATATAATTTTTTTGGGTGAACTATCCCTTTAATGTCTAGCTAGGTAACATACTATGCAATATGCTGATTCAAGTTATATTTGCTCAAATACATTTGCTGCAAGCTGTTATTTGTAGGCCAAAGACAAATCTTTATTGTTTGCGTTTACCATGAATGCTATATAAACATTCTATGTAAAAGATCTAAAATCTATTGCTTACTTTATAACCCAACATATTTGAATTAAACAGTACAGCAGGTTTGTACAGCATTCTGGATACATGTGAAACAGTGGGGGATTTTGAGCTGTGGTTGTGATTGGCCATTATAAGTCCTGGGCTCTTTTTCAGTCCAAGCTTCTTTGCCAAAACCACATTCACCGAAAGCAGGCAGCACAGAATGAGTAAGTGAGATGTGACGCAACAGCTAAAGACGTCAGTGTGCCTGGGTACAAGACGACAAATAAAGCATATCACAGAACAACATCAGACCCTAAAATAGATTTCTCTGGACTGGAGATTTACATTTGCCAGTAATATGGAAATAAAACAAATGATATATTGATGGGCTGTGGAATTATAAGGCTATTATGCACACCCCAGGTGGTAATCCAGCCAAGTTTGCAATGTATATTATGGTTGCCACACCTAAAACAAATAAATAAGTTGCTATTTTTATCAGAGTGTATTATTTTTATTTGCTTGGTCACCGTGTTTGTGCGTTTTGCCTCTTTTGCTGTTGTCTCCTGCATGGACCTGTACATGTGTGTTACTTGACATATTGTATTGCATTGTATTTATTCATTTTCACTGGCTCATTGGAAATACGTGCTTCATCCTACAATCTTGTGAAACCAAAAAATGGACTTCAACATACGTTTGATTGCCGTTTCAAGATTAAATGAACACTAGGGGTCAGTATGATGACGAAAACTTCTGTTCCTTTCACTAATGATATTTACAGGGGTTATTTATTTATTTATTTATTTATTTATTTATTTGTCACAGGCTCACTGGAAATGCATGCTTCATCCAACATTTTTGTGAAACCACAAAAGTTTGACTGCAGTTTCAAGGTAAAATGAACACTAGGGGGCAGTATGACGACAAAAACTTGTGTTCCTTTTTTACATTATTTATATTTACAGGGATTATTTATTGATTTATTTATTTGTCACAGGCTCACTCGAAATACATGCTTCATCCTACATTTTTTTGCGAAACCTAAAAAACATACTTCAACATACGTTTGACTGCAGTTGAGGTAAAATGAACACAAGGGGGCAGTATTACGACAAAAACTTTTCACATTAATGATACTTACAGGAATATTTCATTTATTTATTTAATATTGACGTAAAATAAACACTAGGGGGCAATTTGACAAATAAAACTTTTGTTCCTTTTCACATTAATGATAGTTACAGGGATAATTTATTTATTTACTTCTTTATTTATTGCCACAGGCTCATTGAAAACGTGCTTCATAGTACATTTTTGCAAAACCCAAAAAACATATTTCAGCATACGTTTGACTGCAGTTTTGAGGTACAATGAACAACAGGGGGCAGTATGATGACAAAAACTTCTATTTCTTTTCACACTAATGATATTTACAGGGATAATTTATTTATTTATTTATTTATTTATTTATTTATTTATTGTCCCAGGCTCATTGGAAATACGTGCTTCATCCTACATTTTGCCAAACCCAAAAAACGTACTTCAACATACGTTTGACTGCAGTTTTGAGGTACAATGAACACTAGGGGGCAGTATAACGACAAAAACGCATGTTCCTTTTCACACTAATGATATTTACAGGAATATTTTATCTATTTAATTATTTATTTATTCATTTAATATTGATGTAAAATGAACACTAGGGGGCAGTATGACAACAAAAACTTCTATTTCTTTTCACACTAATGATATTTACAGGAAAATTTCATTTATTTATTTAATATTGACGTAAAATAAACACTAGGGGGCAATTTGACAAATAAAACTTTTGTTCCTTTTCACATTAATGATAGTTACAGGGATAATTTATTTATTTACTTATTTATTTATTGTTACAGGCTCATTGGAAACGTGCTTCATAGTACACTTTTGCAAAACCCAAAAACATATTTCAGCATACGTTTGACTGCAGTTTTGAGGTACAATGAACAATAGGGGGCAGTATAACGACAAAAACTTCTATTTCTTTTCACACTAATGATATTTACAGGGATAATTTCATTTGTTTATTTAATATTGACGTAAAATAAACACTAGGGGGCAATTTGACAAATAAAACTTTTGTTCCTTTTCACACTAATGATATTTACAGGGATAATTTATTTATTTATTTATTTATTGTCCCAGGCTCATTGGAAATACGCGCTTTATCCTACATTTTGCCAAACCCAAAAAACGTACTTCAACATACGTTTGACTGCAGTTTTGAGGTACAATGAACACTAGGGGGCAGTATAACGACAAAAACGTATGTTCCTTTTCACACTAATGATATTTACAGGAATATTTTATCTATTTATTTATTTAATATTGATGTAAAATGAACACTAGGGGGCAGTATGACAACAAAATCTTCTATTTCTTTTCACACTAATGATGTTTACAGGGATTATTTATTTATTTATTGTCACAGGCAACACGTGCTTCATTCAACATTTTTACGAAACCCAAAAAACCTGCCTCAACATACGTTTGACTGCAGTTTTGAGGTACAATGAACACTAGGGGGCAGTATGATGGCAAAAACTTCTATTCCTTTTCACAGTTATGATATATTATATTGATGTATAGGATATATTACAGGGAAATATTATTGACAAAAAGGGATTTTTTCATGCAGTTCTTTGCACAACAATAAACAAATACCATAAAACAACTTTGTCTATGATTAGTAATGAATAAGTTTGGCTCAATATTGTCAAATTGTACAGTGATGTGCTTTTAGTGCAGATTGCTTGGGTTGTCTAGTTAAGCATTAATTTTGCTTTTGAAAACACTATTGGTTGGGTTTAGGGAAGGGTTTAGCTCAGTGATTGGCTAGCTAATAAATGATACCCTAAGTAACATATTTCAAATATACAAAAATGTAGACAGCGCCCTCTAGTGGATTTGTCATCTGAAACATGTAACGAAACGTACTCGGAGCAACGTATTTTACTTTTTGCAAAATATGTACAGCTACTTCCTCCCATTTAATACAAATACAATACAAAAATTGTGTCGACAGCCTTTGTGTTATAAATTACCAGCATCCATTGCCATTACAATGACCGACAGGTTGCAAACTTCCCACCTGATTTACCAAACATGAATATTCCATGGGTTATTCATCTGGATCATGTCATTCCTCACCCCAAATCCTCTCTCTATCCTAGTCTATAAACTTTAAAACGGCCCTTTATCTCTTTCACATCTAATCTGCATTAACATATTTTACTATGGGAAGCGCAATTGACAAGATAGCTCATTTATTATCTGTTAAATTGACGGAAAACATTTGATAATTTGATAAATGACGGAAACGGTGGGTTAACACAACCTAATATGTAATACGTAAGTGCTGTTTTCCATTTTGCATGTTCGAGCTAGCGCCAGATGTAAAAAGAGGACCGTTGAGACGAGTCTGGAGATTTTGACTTTTAACCGAATTAACCAAGGCTTTTATTATTGTCGTACTTACACACAGCCTTTTGCCAAGAGGTCTCTCTACGCCGTCAATAAACAAAACTCAATCTCAACTGATTAGGAAGCTGAGCGCTTGGTTTCTTCATACCGCTTTTCTCTTGGATGAAGACGAGGGACAGAAGGCAGATGGAAAAGTGCCCCCTTTTTTAAAGTGTATTCTCCAAATTGATTTTCTTGGACAGGGTTTCCCAGCGCATGTGTGAACATTAAACATCAGTGGCAGGCCGGCTATGATCCGCTGGCACTGCTTGTCATTGGCAGCAATGGCAGGCCCAATCGGTCCAATCAAGACGCGGTTTTTCTGGAGCGTTTTTAACCGTGTGTGGTTAACCCGACGTTCCCTGAGCAGTGCACTTCTCAATGCACAAACTGCCAATCTCCAGCGGCATTGCATACGCTTTCCAATGCTCTGACGCAGACATGAACGCTAAACATGCAGTTGTTCATCCCTGCAGTGTCATTCAGAAGCTCTCAAACACAGGCTTGGTTTGTTTCGCTGACTAATTGCATTAAGAAAGTCAGGTTGGGTGAAATTGTATGGAAATCATACAGAATTGCATACGGTTCCTATCAGAGTTTCATGCTGGACAGCTCAGTAGGCAAAACAATAACCTCCCTTAAAGACAACCGTAGCGGTAAAATCAACAAGCGCTTCGGAAAAATGCTGTCATTGTTTACCTCATGCCAGTACAAATCCATATTTGTATCCAACTTGCATGGAACATTCACTCAGGTTTAAATAGCGTTATTTAAAAATTTTGAAAAGTGAATGAATGAATGAATGAATGAATGAATAAACAGGCAAATGAATGAATGAGTGAATTAATTACCAGACAAATGAATGAATGAATTAATAAATAAATGAATCAATGAATGATTGAAAAAAATAAATTAATTAAACAAATGAATGAATGAATGAATGAATGAATGAATGGATGGATGGATGGATGGATGGATGGATGGATGGATGGATGGATGAATGAACATGAATGAATGAATGGACAAAGTGAATGAATGAATGAATGAATGAATGAATGAATGAATGAATGAATGAATGAATGAACTAACGATTGAATGGACAAATGAATAAATTTACAAATGAATAAATAAATCAAAGAATGATTGAAGGAATGAATGAATGAACAAACAAATGAATGAATGAATGAATGAATGAATGAATGAATGGACAAAGGAATGAAGGAATGATTGAATGAATGAATGAATGAACAAAGGAATGAACAAATGAATGAATGAATGAATGAATGAATGAATGAATGAATGAATGAATGGACAAAGGAATGAATGAATGAATGGCCAAAGGAATGAATGAATAAATGAATGAATGAATGAATGAATGAATTAATTAATTAATTAATTAATTAATTAATACATCAATAAACGAATGAAAGAACAAACAAACGAACAAAGAAAGGAATAATTAAACGAATGATTGAATGGACAAATGAATAAACAGACAAATGAATGAATGAATAAAAGAATGATTGAAGGAATGAATGAACAAACAAAAGAATCAATCAATCAATCAATGAATGGACAAAGGAATGAATGAATTAACTAATTAATAAATGAATAAATGAACGAATGAATAAAAGAAATGAATGAATGAATGAATGAATGAATGAATGAATGAATGAACAAACAAACAAACTAACGAACAAATAAACGAATTAATGAATGATAGAATGGATAAATGAATAAATGAACGAACGAATGAAAGGACTGAATGAATGAATGAATGAATGAATGGATGAATGGATGAATGAAGGAACGAATGAACAAACTAACAAACAAATAAACGAATTAATGAATGATAGAATGAATAAATGAATGAACGGACAAATTAATGAATGAAAGAATGATTGAAGGAATGAACTTATGAACAAACGAACAAATGAATGAATGAATGACTAAATGATTGAATTAATACATGAGCGAACAATCAAATAAATGAATTAATTAAATAATTAACAAAATAATAAATGAACGAACGAATGAACGAATGAAGTTAATAAGATGTTTTACAGAGAGTTGGGATACTTGCCTAAAGAATTATATTCACTAAAATGCTGCGGGTTCTTTCAGCCCAAATGTGGGTAAAATGTGAACGACCTGAAAATATTGGTTATCTTTGGTCTATAAATTATAATGAGTGAACAAAAAAACACCCCTGCTGTACGATTTGTCCACATTTCATATTTTGTCCGTATTTATCTATTTGAATTGCACATAAAATGTCCACGCAGATGGAGCTTCATGCATTTGAACTTGAAGAAAACTTAATAAACATCTTTATTTGAGTACATCAAGTTCAATTAAAATACAAATAAAACATATTTATTAGATTTTTGGGGGCAAATTTAAGTAATAAAAATAATACTCATGGTTTTAGTTGACCATATCCTGCAATAAATAATCTGAATTCATGCGTTCTGAAAGTATGATTACTTAGGTCAAACAAAATAGATACAATAAACGATATTTAAATAGATATTTTAATTTGATTAAATAGATATTTTAAACAATATTAAAATAGATTTGAGTGCGAAAAAAAAATCTTTTAAATGTATTCATGGGGCTGACACGGTGGCTCAGTGGTTAGCACTGTCACCTCACAGCAAGAAGGTCGCTGTTTCGAGTCCCGGCTGGTTCAGTTGGCGTTTCTGTGTGGAGTTTGCATGTTCTCCCCGTGTTAGCGTGGGTTTCCTCCGAGTGCTCCGGTTTCCCCCACAGTCCAAACACATGCGCTATAGGAGAATTGATCAACTAAATTGGCCGTAGTGTATGAGTGTGTGTGAATATGAGAGTGTATATGTGCTTCCTAGTACTGGGTTGCAGCTAGAAGGGCATCTGCTGTGTAAAACATGTGCTGGAATAGTTGGTGGTTCATTCCGCTGTGTCGACCACTGATGAATAAAGGGAGTAAGCCGAAGAAAAATGAATGAATGAATGAATGAATAAATGTATCAATGGCTGAAAAATTTGCATCACATACATGTACAGTTTGTTAGTGTGCTTACATCAGGGGTGTCCAAACTCAGTCCTGGAGGGCCGGTGTTCTGCATATTTTAGTTCCAACCCCAATTAAACACACCTGAATCAGCTAATCAAGCTCTTTCTACACAGCAAAATCCTCAGAGTAAAATTTACTCAGTTCAGAGAACATTTGGTCCCTCTCTAAATTGAGTAAAATTTACTCAACAGCAGAGTTAAAGATAATGAGACGATGATGGGGTTAATTAAGTGATGATTGAGCACTGATGATGAACACCCGCTGTTAATAAGCAGAAACAGAAGAGAAACACAAAACTACAACTGACTTCAGTCACAGTCGTAGATAAAATAAACTGAAATAAAACACCTTGAACCTCTTAAAAATTTAGCAGAGCATCACTAAGCAACTCCACAAACAGCAGCTTTACTTATTAACAACCTGTTTGGCCTTATTTATGCCACACTCTACAAAATTCCATATAATGATATTATTAAGAACTAAGTCATTTTTTACAATAACAATAAAAAAAACACCACTGTGTGTTTTAAGCTGTCACCATTGAGGAGAACAGTAGTTGCTTTACTTGGGCTCTGACTCGATTATTAATGTTAGTATCTCTTTGTTTGCCAAATAGTGTGTTGTGGCGAATAATGTTGAATAAAGAGAGCAATTGTGCTCTGGATAATTGATCCTGTGGTGATTTAGTCACTGGTCAAATCAGTAAAATTTGTATTGCCACATTAAGTTTGAATAGTGTTTTATCACAAAAGTAGCACTGTATCAAGAAAATACAACTCAGCAATACTTTTATCAGATCATAAAACACATTGAACGTCTGAAACACTCAAAACACACAGACATAAAGAATCAGCGTATGATTCTCAACTATGGTGAGTTTTTTTTTTCCTACAGTGCATGCTGGGAACTATGGATGAACGTTAGCAGACACTGCAGCCAAAAAAAAATACAAAATCTCTAACCACTGTTGAGATAGAGACGCTGATTATTGATGTTTGTGTCTCTAAAGGGATTCAGATGCTCAATGTGTTAAAAATTTGTAAAACCACAGCTGAGGTCCATTCACTTGAAAAACACAGAATTTTGTATCTTACATGATAAACCATCATTTAAACATGATTTACAAAGTCAAACATAAGCTCTTATATAGTAACTCTTATCAAGAGTAAAAATCAATACAAGATCAGTCAACCTGATCATAATTGCTCACTTTATACTTGTCATAGCAAGCTAAGAAAAGTCAACATTAAAAATCGAGTCAAAGAGCCCATGTAAATCTACCACTTTTCTCCATGATGGTGATGATGGGAAAACATGTTGTTGTTTTTTTGTAAAATGTAAATACCTAAAACAGTTAATTCTCAATAAATCTTATATGGACTTCTGTGAACATCTGACAGAAATAAAGTCAATCAGGTAATCAATGAGCAAAGCTGCTGCTGCTTCTCTTCTGTTTCTGCTTATTAACAGCAGGTGTTCATCATCAGTGCTCAATCATCACTTAATTAATCCCATCATTGTCTCATTAACTTTAACTCTGCTGTTGAGTAAATTTTACTCAATTTAGAGAGGGACCAAATGTTCTCTGAACAGAGTAAATTTTACTCTGAGGATTTTGCTGTGTAGGTATACTAGAAACTTCCAGGCAGGTGTGTTGAAGGAAGTTGGAGCTAAACTATGCAGGACATCGGCCCTCCGGGAGTTTGGACACCCCTGGCTTACATTAACGATGAGTAATGGCATGCAATTCAGACAAATATAACATTTAAATTTAGCCCTACATCTTGGGTGATTTTCCAGTGATGGGTTGCAGCTGGAATGGCATTCGCTGCGTAAAACACATGGTGGATAAGTTGGCGGTTCATTCCACTGTGGTGACCCCTGATTAATAAAGGGACTACGCGAACATGAAAATGAATGAATGAATCTTGGGAGAGCAAATTAAGACGTGGTTTTCATTTTGCGTTTACTATGCCTTTAAGAGGAAGCCAAAGCTGCAGATTTTAAGCAGGAGTCTTAAAAAAAGAAGATGCTAATCAGTCCCACAGAGAGAAAGAGCGAAGGACAGGAAAAGAGGGAGGATAAGGAGAGCTAAAACGAGGACAGATAAAGCCATACAAGCTCCAGTTACAAAAACACAGACTCCTGCACTGACTCCAGGTGAGCAGCTTTATTAAAGAGCGTCTGTAGAGAAATCCAGCACAACACGTATTCTGATGCTCACTGAAAAAAACGACTGCAGTGGGAATGCAATTACAACAGGAATTTTTCAATTTCTCGCTGTCTGGGATTCTGCTGTGGTGCACGGTGATGCTTGTTTATGAACTTAACACTATGCAAACGTGGTAAGAATAGATGTCAAGGTGTTATATAACATGCAGAGAAAGCCAACTCTTAGCATGTACAGTCATCTCAATGGCAGACACAACTTTAAACACCTTTACTATTAATTAGATATAAAAGAAATAGGTCTAATTTTAATATGATACTGTATGCAAAAATGCTGAAACATTCAAGCTATTGCACATCCTGAATGTTCATTGTAGGATTGGGTTGACAAATTGTCATTAATCTGTTAAATAATATACAACATACATTGACTTAATTTTTACCATTGAACAAATGCAAAACAAGCAGATTTAATGCAATTCAAAAGCGAAAAATAAAATTAAATAAAATACAATAAAATACAATAAAAAAATAATAATTAAATTAAATAATAAATAGATAAAAAATAAATTAAATAAAATATAAATATATAATACATAAAAAATAATAAACTAAAATAAACAAATAATTAAATTAACTTAAACTGAATATTTTTTTTATAAAAATAATAAAAAATATAATAAAATACAAAGATTAAACAAATAAATAATTAATAAAAAAATTAAAATAAAAAGTAGATAAAATAAAAATAAATAAAATAAAATATCATATTTAATTAAAAATATAATAAATAAATATTTTAATTTGAAAATAATCAAATTGAAATAAATTACATAAAAAATAAAATATAATAAACTAAAATACAATACAATAAATAAATACATAATTAAATTAAAATATGATAGAAATATAATAAAATTTAATAAAATAAAATACAGAAAATAAAATAAAAATTATATTATATTAAATTAAATTAAAAAATAATTAAATTAAATAATTTTTTTATAAAAATAAAATAAGATAAAAATAAATGAAAAAATAAAAATAAAAATAGATAAAATAAAAATTAATGAAATAAAATATAATAAAAATACAATTAATAAATAAATACTTTAATTAAATAAAACATTAAATTAAATGATATAAAACTAAAATTAAATACAATAAAATATAATAAATAAATAAATTATTAAATTAAATAAAAAATAAATAAATAAATAAGATACAAATAAAATAAAATAAAATAAAATAAATAAATAAATACAATTACTCCCCCCACCTATTTTGCTACAGTCTTAATTTATGTTATAATATTAATAAAATAGAATATTAAAATTGACAAGGTTCCAAGTTCACCTAATTGTTGATTTTTTTTGTCGAAAAAATGACAATAAATAAATTAAAATAACAATATATATATATATATATATATATATATATATATATATATATATATATATATATATATATATATATTATTATATTATTAGTATCTTTAAAAAAATACATGCAACTTCATTAACACATTAAAATATTTGCAATAGACATATTTTATGTTTAATTAATTATAAATTTAAAGTTAATAATGTGTTGCCCAGCCCCATCAAAGAAAAGAGTCTCTCTGCAGTAGAGCATTTCCACTTTACAGCATCATTAGCATTTCTTATTTTTTTAAAGTATCTGAATGATCCAAGCGTTCAGCAGGGACACTGCAGCGGGACGGAAGATCTCCGAGAATTCAGTGCACTTTCTAAACCTCACATGCTGTTTTGGTTTCAGCAAACGTGCCTCTGTCCCATGGAAACTCTCAGAAGAAGAGCCAACCGTGCCTGAACCACAGATCCCACTTTACACTGCAAATGAGGAGAAAACCATGCATGCAGCTGTTCTTCTGGACTGGACAGAGGGAAACGTCCTGCATGTAATATAGAGTTGAAGTCAGAATTATTAGACCCCCTGTATATATTTTTACCCCAATTTCTGTTTAACGGAGAGAAGCCTTTTTTCAACACATTTCTAATCATAATCGTTTTAATAACTCATTTCTAATAACTGATTTATTTTATCTTTGTCATGATGACAGTACATAATATTAGACTAGATATTTAACTAGTATTCAGCTTAAAGTGACATTTAAAGGCTTAACTAGGGTAATTAGGGTAAAGTTAGGGTAATTAGGCAAGTCATTGTATAACAGTGGTTTGTTCTGGAGACAATCCAAAACTAATATTGCTTAAGGAGGCTAATAATACTGACCCTAAAATGGGTTTAAAAAAAATTAAGAACTGTTTTTCCTGTTGCCAAAATAAAACAAGACTTAAGACTTAAGACAAAATATTATGGAAACAATTCCTTGCTGTGTTAAACATTGTTTAGGAAATATTAGAAAAGAAAAAAAAATCACATGTAAGCAAATAATTTTGACTTTAACTGTATGGCAGATAAAGCCATTCCCCAAAGTCTGGACGGTTTTCCTGCACCCCTTTCTTCAGGACACGTTTAAAAGATTCCAAAAAAGTGCCCTCGCTGTGAATGCGTGATGTTATTTATGCGCAGGTGAGGATGTGCCAAGAATTAAATTAAATTAAATTAAATTAAATTAAATTAAATTAAATTAAATTAAATTAAATTAAATTAAATTAAATTAAATTAAATTAAATTAAATTAAATTAAATTAAAAATGTATGAAATAAAACAAAATTAAATAAAAAAAATAAAAAATAAAATATTTAGTTTAATTTTATTATTTTAAAATGAAATAAAATGAAAAGTGATAAATTTAATAAAAAAAAATATAAATAAAATTCTAAAATTATTATTATAAATTTTTATAAAAAAAATTAAATAAAAATGAAAAATTATAAAAACAAACTAAATTAAATAAATTTAATTATAAAATAAAAAAAAATATTTAACAAAATTAAATAAAAATAAAAGGTAAATACAATTAAATTAATTTAATAAAATAACATAAAAGTAAATAAAAAACTAAATAAAACAAAATACAAATTGTAAAATAAATAAGCAAAACAAAACAAAACAAAACAAAACAAAACCATGAATCGCAAAATACACAAAACTGTTAGTTGAGAGATTTTTTTGTCGTCTACACTCGGACTCAAGTAAGAATGTACTAATAACATTCAGTTTATAATATAGGGCAGATTAAGCTCTTTTCCAAAGTCCGGATGGTTTTCCACACCCTTCAGGACACAGCTAAAAGTTTCCAAAAAAGAGCCCTCACTGTGAACAAATGTGATGTTATTTATGCGCAGGTGAGGTTGTGCCAAGGATAAAGCCTCCAGCGTTTGAACACAAGGAGAAACACCAAGTTTCCATTCTTGACTTGATCTTTACCTCAAGTGCTGGACATGATTTAGAAGATTCTTTTACCCAAAAAAAAAAAACATTTGTCTCACAATTTGGCATTGTACAATGTCTAATGTGAAACATCGCGATGGACGATGGCCTCGTCGTCATAGGCATCGGTGAATTAATTATTCATGAATAATTAATTAATTCATAACAAATGAGTTATTTGTAGCATACTGTTTCAACTACCTGACCCGCATGGTCTGGCCTAAGTGTGTATTTTTCGCGAGGATTGCAATGCCAGCTCAGCATCGTGACGTCTATCGGCCATCGACGATGGACGATGGCATCATCTATCGACCCAACACTAATAATAATAATAAATATATATAAAATAAAATTATGTTATTTTAAAATATATTTAAAATATTTAAAATAGTTATTTTAAAATGAAATACAATAAATAAATAAAATTGATTTTAGTTTATTTTAAAACTAAATAAAATAAAATAAAATAAAATAAGATAAAATTTCCCTATTTTATTTCAAAACAAAATAAAAAAAATAAGATAAAATTTCTCTTTTTTTAATTCAAAACAAAATAAAAAAATAAGATAAAATTTCTATTTTTTTATTTCAAAACAAAATAAAATAAAATAAGATAAAATTTCTCTTTTTTTATTTCAAAACCAAATAAAAAAATAAGATAAAATTTCTCTTTTTTTATTTCAAAACAAAATAAAATAAAATAAAATAAGATAAAATTTCTCTTTTTTTATTTCAAAACAAAATAAAAAAATAAGATAAAATTTCAATTTTTTTATTTCAAAACAAAATAAAATAAAATGAGATAAGATAAAATTTCCCTATTTTGTAACAGCCTTTATTAACTTTTAATATTAATAAAAAAAAGTATTAAAACTGACAAGTTAACAGCAGCTAAAAGACACTTTAATTTGTTACATTTTTCAGAAATAATTTCAGAAAAAATATAGAATACATAATAATAATAAAAATAATAAAAAAAAATAATAATAATAATAATAATAATAATAAAACTCTTATTATTATCAATGATGCATGTATCTTCATTTAAGCACATTAAGGTATTTACACTGAATGTTTTTGAATGTATTTGAACGTCATGTTATTTATGCACAGATGAGTTATAATAAATAATAAGATAAAACAAAACAAAAAACAAAATAACTTCCCCCTACATTCTTTATTTCAGTTATATTATATTATAGTTATATATACACTGTGTCTCAAAAAAAAAACAAGCAATAATATATCATACAAAAATACGACTGCTTATCATAATACAGGAATAAGAATGACAAAATTTCGTACAGGAATAACATAACACAATCTGTGAATTAGGAATAAATATTAAATAAAATAAAATGAAATGAAATAAAATAAAATGAAATGAAATGAAATAAACTAAACTAAACTAAACTAAAATAAAATAAAATAAAATAAAATAAAATAAAATAAAATTAAATTAAATAAAAATAAAAATCCTCCTATTTTGTAACAGTCTTTGTTTGAGTTGTATTTTATTTTATATTTTAAAACAAAACAACTCCCCCCTATTTTTTGCAACATCTTTTATTTAAGTTATGTTATATATAGCTGTATGAACATCATTGAAAGTATTTGAATGTCTTGTATTTGAATGCGCATGTGAATTTAAGCCAGGAATAAAGCCTCTAGCACATGAAACTCAAGCAAACCCAACCAAATCTCCATTCTGGACTTGATCTTCACCTCGTGATTTTTGCAGCAGCTCATAAGTAATCTCTGGCACGACTTCCAATCCGTGCTGTATATTTGGCCGCTGGTCTTAAAAATATACACGGTGATGCTTGGCATGTCAATTCTGACCACATATTGACATATTATGGCATGACTGAGGTCAGCGTCTAATCGGATACTCAGACGGAGGTTTCTGATTTCACCTGATAGGCTTTTCCCCCAAACGAGGCACTAATTAGCAAGCGTGTGGCTTTATCGCTGCTGTGTTTATTTCTCTGCACAGAGGCATGACTTTTGCTTGGTTTTTTTCCTCTATATCTCACTGTCTTGTTTAGGATTGGGATGAAAGCAAGGCGTCTGATTTCATCATGCTCCAAGTCAGAGTAAAGCAAACAAACGGATGGATTGTGCGGAGTATAAACTACCGCCTACACTTTCTGTAGGGAACTGGGTAGGGTTGCATTGACCGTCATATTCATTAAATTAGAATGAAAAGATCACAATGCGTTGTGTGAATCTTGTACTGAAAATTCTGAAAAATATTATACTGACAATTATTACATTTTTACTAGAAACAAAAAATGGTTATGATTTATTTAATAATTTATTTTTTAACAATTTTAAAACTTTAATAACATTAACAAAATAATAAATTATTATTATTATTATTATTATTATTATTATTGTCGTCATTGTCATCATCGTTGTTAATAATAATAATAATGATGATGATTAAAATAATAATAATATTGTCATCGTCGTTGTTAACAATAATAATAATAATAATAATAATAACAATAACAATAACAACAACAACAACAACAATAATAATAATAATAATAATAATAACAATAACAATAATAATAATAATAACAATAACAATAATATTATTGTCATCGCCGTCGTCGTTGTTGTTGTTAATAATAATAATAACATTGTCGTTGTTGTTAAGAATAATATAATAATAATAATAGTAATAATAATAATAATAGTGTCATTCTCATTGTCGTTTTTTAAATAATAATAATAATAATATTGTCATCGTTGTTGTTAATAATTACAACAACAACAACAACAATAATAATAATAATACAAATAATAATAATAATAATAATACTGTCATTGTTGTTGTTAATAACATTAATAACTATAATAATAATAATATTGTCATCGTTGTTGTTAATAATTACAACAACAACAACAACAACAACAACAATAATAATAATAATAATAATAATAATAATACTGTCATTGTTGTTGTTAATAATAATATTAATAATATTAATAATAATAATAATTATAATAATAATAATAATATTGTCATCGTCATTATTGTTGTTAATAATAAAAATAACAATAATAATAATAATAATAATAATAATAATAATATTGTCATCGTCATTATTGTTGTTAATAATAATAATAATAATAATAATAATAAATAAACAATAATAATAGTCATCGTTGCTGTTAATATTAATAACATTAACAATAAAATATTGTTGTCATCGTCATCATTAATAATAACATTAATAATAATATTATTGTCATCGTCGTTGTTGTTAATAATAATAATAATAATAATAATAATATTAATAATAAAATTGTCATCATCGTTGTTGTTGTTGTTGTTGTTAACAATGACACTAATATTATTGTCATTCTCGTCATCATCATCGATTTTAATAATAGTAATAATGTTGTGGTCGTTGTTAAAAAATATATTATAATAATGATATTGTCATTTTTAATTATAATAATATGATTATTATTTTTATTTTTATCATTATTGTTGTTGTCATTGTTAATATTAATAATAATAAGAAGAAGAAGAATCTTAAATGTTATTTTTTTGTGGGGAGAACTGTCCCTTTAACACACTAACAAACAGGAAAGCACAAACCTGAAAGTTCTTCAGTTCCGAGTCTGTACACTTTGTGCCGTTTTAACCACAGGAACTCATCAAAATTCCTTGACTGAGGTCGAGAGCAGAGTCACCTACAGCAAATCACCCATAATAATCAGCCAAACACTGTTATTAAGCAGGACCAGAGTGGATTTATTAGACAGATAAGCATAATATCAGAGAAGCAGATACGGATCTCTGCTTTGTTTAGACTGAGCTCAGGTTTGGACTTCCTCACACTGTTTGTTTGGTCAGAGCTCGGGATGTAATGGATCATGGTTGGATTAATAACTTTTTTTGGCTTGTAGATAAATCCTAAATTTGTAATGATTGCAGAGAGATCACCTCCCGATCATTCAGATCACACATATTAAAGCATTTTGGCTTTCCTGTAAACAATAGTGATGGGAGTAGTTGAGCCAGCACCTAAAGGCTTTCTTAGGTTATTAAAAGTGTTTTCTGTCACTACTTGATCAATGCATTCAGTGTATAGCTGCACAATTAATCATTAATAGATTGGGATCTCGATTCAAACACCCTATGCAACATCAATTATAAATGATGATGATTTGCATATGTTTATTAATCCTTCGATGTGCTGCATTTAAGTTTGAGTTTGATCGAGAGAGATTAAACTTTTTAGTTAGTTACGAAATTACAAACAATCAATAAAACAGAAGTACTGGGATAACAGTTTATACACTCCCTGATAAAAGTCTTGTCGTAGATCCTAGTTGTAAGAGCAACAAATAATGACTTCTAGTTGATCATTTGGGAAAGTGACAGAAGGTGAAATTTTCAGATGAATCATCTGTTGAGCTGCATCCCAATCATCACAAATACTGCAGAAGACCTACTGGAACCAACATGGAGACAAGATTCGCACAGAAATCAGTCAAGTTTGGTAAAGGAGAAATCATGGTTTGGGGTTCCATTCAGTATGGGGGCGTGCGAGAGATCTGCAGAGTGGATGATCGACATCAACAGCCTGAGGTATCAAGACATTTGTGCTGCCCATTGCATTACAAACCACAGGAGAGGGCCAATTCTCCAGCAGGATAGCGCTCCTTCTCATACTTCAGCCTCCACATCAAAGCTCCTGAAAGCAAAGAAGGTCAAGGTGCTCCAGGAATGGCCAGCCCAGTCACCAGACATGACCATTATTGAGCATGTCTGGGGTAAGATGAAGGAGGAGGCGTTGAAGATGAATTCAAAGACTCTTGATGAACTCTGGGAGTCCTGCAAGAACGCTTTCTTTGCCGTTCCAGATGACTTTATTAATGCGTGATTTGAGTCATTCAAAGATGTATGATGCAGTCCTCCAAGCTCATGATGGAGTCAGACACAATATTCATTCTGTTTCCACTGCAGCATGACTTTATATTCTATACTGGACATTATTGAAGGTTCAAGACTTTTGTCTAAGCAGAGTCAGACCTTACTGTCCTAATGAAATCATTAAAAATTAAGGCATGATCATATTTTATTGTGGTAAAATAAGAGTAATCTAAATACCTTTGCCTTTCATATAAGCCACTTCTGATACCCAATGAGAAACTAGAAGACAAGTTATTTCTTGTTCCTAAAACTTGGATAGGTGACAAGACTTTAGTCAGGTAGTGTAGTTCAGATATAAACACTGATGTTTATGGTAAAAATTAAAATCACTGTTTAATGCAACTTGACGCTGTTGAACGTTGTAGAAATTACATTGTTTAACCAACAGGTGGCGACAAACAACCAACAAAAATATGTCACTGAATAGGTCTTCAAATATGATCCATCTAGTAATGAAACATGAGGTTTTATGAGTGAATTACTGAATCATTAATGGAACATGAGACTAAATTTATGAATTTTATGTGAATTTATGTAAAATCTAACTTTGCAGTCACTATGTGAATAAAAAAATTAATTTAATTTAAATTAAATTAAAATAAAGTTAAAAAGTAAAATAAAAAGTGATATAAAATACAATGAAAAGGAAAAATAATATTTAATAAAAAATAAATTAAATTAAATTAAATTTGAAAGTATAATTAAATTAAATGAAAAAATAAAGTGAAATAAAAAAATCAATAAATTAAAATTAAATTAAATTAAAAAGTAAAATAAATTTAAAAATAAAATAAATAATGAACAAATATTTTTTTAAGTAATAAAATAAAAAATAATGAAAAAGATAAATAAAAAACAATTAATTAAAAAATTTAATGAAAATATTACTGACCTTTGAATATAAATAAAAAAAAGGTAATGCTCTTTTTGTTTAAATCTCTCAATGTTTGCCTTGAATGCTTTCTGTAGTAGTAGTTGTTGTCGTAAACTGTTGTTATTGATCCAGATCACTCACTCACTCACTCACACACACACACACAAGCGCAGTAAACATGTCTTGTGTATATTTCAGCACAGCCCACATGAGCAGCTCTCCTGGCTCCTGTCTGTGTGTGTGTGTGTGTGTGTGTGTGTGTGTGTGTGTGTGTGTGTGTGTGTGTGTGTGTGTGTGTGTGTGTGTGTGTGTGTGTGTGTGTGTGTGTGTGTGTGTGTGTGTGTGTGTGTGTGCTTTCTGCTCATGGTGGAGAGTGAAATCTGAAGCCTGAAGCAGCAGTTTACTGCATTCTTACTGTGATTAGTGCTTTACTGGAATGTTCTGCCTTCCGGATTCAGCACACACAATACTTCTGAGATTTCTCTTTATTTATTCTGTTCACTTTTATGCATTACTTTCATGGTTTATGCATTTAAATATTAGGTATTCTGCGAAGTGCTAATAATAATAATAATAATAATAATGGTCGGCACGGTTGCGCAGTGGTTAGCACTGTCACCTCACAGCAACTGTTAACTGTGAACTGTGAACTGCTAATCATTAAAATAAAAAATCTAATTCCTCAATGCATTCATAATCATCAATATCTTAAAGCTTTTTCTGAAAGATCAGTGTCACTTTAGCCTTTTAGTGGCAATGGATCTACTTGCAGCAGCTTTACATTACCATTGTAGTTCTGAAAAGCAGCGCGTCTGAACAAACATCACAGACATTTATTTTTTAGTATTTATTTTGACTTTATTTATTTTGATTTTATTTTGATTATTTATATATTTTTTGTTTTATTTATTATTTATTTATATATATTGTTTTACAAAAAAATGATTTTATTTTTAGTTATTCTTTACCTGTTATCAAATTTTATTTTTTATTTTAATTTATTAATTAATTCAGTCATTTTCCTTCGGCTTAGTCCCTTAATCATCAGCGGTTGCCGCAGCGGAATGAACCGCCAACTATTCCATTTTATTTTATTTCATTTTAAATTTTATTTATGTTTTTATTTTATTTTAATTTAATTATTTATATATTTTTTGTTTTATTTGTTTTCTGTTAAATTTATTTTATTATCTTTTAAATGTAACTTAATTTTATTTGATTTAATTGACTTTTTATTTAATTTTAATATTTTTTTTTTACTTTATTTTGATTATTTATATATATTTTGTTTAAATTATTTTTATTTAATTTTAATTAATTTTTTATTATTTTGTCTTATTTTATTTTGTCTTTTTTATTTTATTTTATTTTCACTCATTCATTCATTAATTCTCCTTCGGCTTAGTCCCTTATTTATCAGGAGTCACCAAAAATGTATTTTTTAATTTTTTTATTTAATAAAAAAAATTAATAAATTAATTAATTAATTTAAAAAAAAAGAAAAAAAAGAAAAAAAATTATATATATATATATATATATATATATATATATATATATATATATATATATATATATATATATTATAATTATTATTATTTATATCTATTTTTTTATTTAAATTTTTTACATTTAATTTAATTTAATTTAATTCCTTAATGCATTCATAACTATCAATCCATAGAGCTTTTTTTCTGAAGGATCAGTCTCACTTCAGCCTTTTAGTGACAATGGATCTGCTGCAACAGTGGATTGTAGATCTGAAAAGCAGAGCGTCTGGAAAACCGTCGCAGACATAACTCACTATGAAACATTTAGACTCCAAATACGTCCAACAAAATCCTCAGTCTGACTATGAAGATCCAAACAAGCGGCACGGCTCTCAACCCTCACCAATAAAACAATGGCAAGCGCACAAAACGTCACGCATTTGAGAAGATCAGTGGAGAAAAAACAAAAAGACAATGATTTGAGCTGAAGATCTCATGCACATGAAGACAATCGCCAACTCTCATTAATCGCTATGCAAATCTCCAGTCCAATTAGCAGCGGCTGCACGAGAGCGTGTAAAAAACGGCTCATTATGAGGGAAGTTTCCACTGAACTGAGAGCATCTGATTACAGCTTTGTTTTTATGACTGAGCTAAAGGACAAGAAAACACATTCCCATCCTGCTCCAAATCTTAAACCTCTAATAATCTGGTAGCATTTTTAAACAACAAAAAGTAAAGAATGCTACAGAATTAAACTTCAGAATTAAAGCAAACTATATTCTATATTACTATTCAAAGGTAATATTTATATTTATTACATTTATTTTTATTTTATTTTATTTTAAATTTAATTTTTAATTATTTTTATGATTTTTATTATTTTATTTTCAAATGTTTTTTTTTTATATTTTTAATTAATTCTTTATTTTTATTTTATTTTTTAATTTTAAAATTTTATTTTAATTTATTATCATTTTTTTTTTTTTATATCATTTTAATTTTATTTTTATGAAATTTTTACCTAAATTTTATTCATTTAAATATTTATTTTATTTTATTTATTTTACATTTTTAAAAAATTACATAAAAGTCACGTAAATTTGTCGTTCTAATCTAAATGCACTTTAATTTCAATTAGATTTTAGGGTTTACAATACATTTTCAATTGAGCATGAATGAATGAATATAGGCGACACAGTGGCGCAGTAGGTAGTGCTGTCGCCTCACAGCAAGACGATCGCTGGTTTGAGCCTCGGTTGGGTCAGTTGGCATTTCTGTGTGGAGTTTGCATGTTCTCCCTGCGTTCGCGTGGGTTTCCTCCGGGTGCTCCAGTTTCCCCCACAGTCCAAAGACATGCAGTACAGGTGAATTGGGTAGGCTAAATTGTCTCTAGTGAATGAGTGTGAATGAGTGTGTATGGATGTTTCCCAGAGATAGGTTGCAGTTGAAAGGGCATTCGCTGCGTAAAACTTGTGCTGGATAAGTTGGCAGTTCATTCCGCTGTGGCGACCCCGGATTAATAAAGGGACTAAGCCGAAAAGAAAATGAATGAATATATTATTTTGAATGCTTTAGATTTTCTTGTTTATTCATTCATTTAAAATTAATGAACATTAAGAAACATTTTGGGTAAATGTGTGGAAATACTGGATTATGAAAATGTATATAAACAATTCTACAGAGTAAATTTAAAACCTTTTATAAATGTGCGCTCATTCAAAAAAATAAGAAGTTTTATTAATATAGTGGCTTTTCACAAGCTCCAGGCTATTAAAAAACAGGCAAAGAGATCATTACAATTACAATTATTAGAGATCATTACAATTTACTGAATGAATGACAAATAAAATATAAAATGATATAAATAAAATTTAATTAAATACAAAATAAATAAACAAAATGACAAAAAAAAAAAAAAATGTTAAATAAAACAAATAAATAACAAAATAAATAAATACCAAAATAAAAAAAACAAATAAATAAATAATTAAATAATTAATTAAATAAATAAATAAATAAACAAACGAATTAATAAATAAATAAATAAATGCATAAACAAACAAACAAAAATAAATACCTTCATAAATAAACAAATAAACAAACAAATAAATTATATATATATATATATATATATATATATATATATATATATATATATATATATATAAATTTAAGCTTCGAAAAATAAAACTTAGAAGACTTCAGATGTCACATGATAAAAATGCTTGTTTGTACATTTAAAAGAAACCGCAGATGTGTGGCTCTGAGCGGGCAGCATTGTGATGCATTGTTCAGTATATTAGGAAAGGAAACCAAGAAAGCACTTCTGCCCACAATCACAGGTACGGAAAACACACAACAATGCAGAGCTTTGTGCTCAACAGAAAGGTGATGCTTTTGTTCTGGAAAGTTTCTGTCACATCATGAAGAACCAAAACCCAGAATAAAGTAAAGGGGAAGAAAAAATCAGCGGGCAGCAGAAAATCATGAGAAATGTCCAGAAAAGAACAGGCAAAGAGACATCAACAAATATGCAGATCAATCCCTTCTGTTCAGAAACAATGATATTCATTATATTAATATTTAATGATGTTCATTTATTTATTTATTTGTTTATTTGTTTGTTTATTTATTTGTTTGTTTATTTGTTTGTTTATTTATTTGTTTGTTTAGTTGTTTGTTTATTTATTTATTTGTTTGTTAGTTTGTTTATTTGTTTGTTAGTTTGTTTAGTTGTTTGTTTATTTGCGTATTGATTGATTGATTTTTTTAAAGGAAAGTTATTGATAAATCATGCCCTGTTGGAAAAATTATATTTGTTATTCTATAAATACTCCATAGTTTCTGTGAGAATAATGTTGCGTGTTAAGGTATGGTGGTAAAGATTTAATAATCTATTTTCAAATTACAAGTTAAACCAATTATATATACATTTTTTTAATCATATATATATATATATATATATCCAGGTTTGCTGTGTCCCTACATAAATCACAATGCAATAAAGTTTTAGAAGAGTGTAAAAAGCCTCTGGACAGAGAACTGTGAACATCTGCTAACTGTGGAGGAGGCTGAAAACGTCAGGGTTAAATCACAAAACCACCTCAACAGCACAATAGAAGCACTTTTCAGTCAGTCTGATAGTGAAGTAAACTGTGCTATCGCTGTTCTGACTCATTATGCTATTATCACTGCATTGCCTCATCATGCTGAGGAAACAGAGCTGCTAGTGTTTCTAAGAGTGTTTCTGCATACACACAATACTATACAAGTACACGCAATATGCAACTCTGAGGCATTACACCCAATATTTGAGTGGAATACAGGTAAATGCACCTGAAAGCAACTTTATTACCTGTCCTAATTTTGTTATCTTTTATTTTGTATACACAGTCGAAGGCAAAATTATTAGCTGTGAAATGTGTGTGTCTTATTTAAATATTTCCAAAGTGGAGCAAGGAACTTTTCACAATATTTCCTATTTATACTTATTTTTTCTCCTGTAGAAAGTCTTATTTCCTTCAGTTTGGCTGGAATAAAATAAATTTGTTTGTTAGTTTATTCATTTACTTGTTTGTTAGTTTTTTTTTTTTTTGTTTATTTATTGATTTGCTCATTTATTTACTTGTTTATTTACTTGTTTGTTAGTTTATCTGTTATTTTATTCATTTCTTTATTGGCTTATTTATTTATTTGCTTATTTATTTACGTATTGACTTATTTGTTAGTTTAATTGCTTATTTATTTATTTATTTACTTGTTTGTTAGTTTATTTGATCGCTGATTTATTTGCTCATTTATTTACTTGTTTGTTAGTTTATTTGTTATTTTATTTATTTCTTTATTGGCTTATTTATTTATTTGCTTATTTATTTACGTATTGACTTATTTGTTAGTTTAATTGCTTATTTATTTATTTATTTACTTGTTTGTTAGTTTAATAGATCGCTGATTTATTTGCTCATTTATTTACTTGTTTGTTAGTTTATTTGTTATTTTATTTATTTCTTTATTGGCTTATTTATTTATTTGCTTATTTATTTACGTATTGACTTATTTGTTAGTTTAATTGCTTATTTATTTATTTATTTACTTGTTTGTTAGTTTAATAGATCGCTGATTTATTTGCTCATTTATTTACTTGTTTGTTAGTTTATTTGTTATTTTATTTATTTGTTTATTTGCTTATTTATCTATTTATGCATTTGCTTATTTATTGACTTGAATTATTTATTTGTTTGTTTGTTTATTTATTTACTTGTTTGTTAGTTTATTTGATCATTGATTTATTTGCTCATTTATTTACTTGTTTGTTAGTTTATTTGTTATTTTATTTATTTGTTCATTTGCTTATTTATCTATTTATGTATTTGCTTATTTATTGACTTGAATTATTTATTTGTTTGTTTATTTATTTACTTGTTTGTTAGTTTATTTGATCGTTGATTTATTTGCTAATTTATTTACTTGTTTGTTTATTTACTTATTCATTTGCTTATTTACTTGTTCGTTACTTTATTTGTTTTCTTTATTGATTTGCTTATTTACTTGTTTGTTAGTTTATTTGTTATTTTATTCAATTGTTTATTTGCTCATTTAATTATTTGCTTATTTATTGACTTATTTATTTATTTGTTTGTTTATTTTTTATTTATTTTTTATTTATTAATTTACTTGTTAGTTTAATTGTTAGTTTATTTAAAGATTTGCTCACTTGAATTATTTATTTGTTTGTTTATTTATTTACTTTTTTGTTATTTTATTAATTTGTTTATTTGCTGATTTATTGACTTATTTGTTTGTTCATTAATTAACTTGTTTATTTGCTTATTTTATTTATTTATTTGTTAGTTTATTTATTTACTTGCTTATTTATTTACTTCTTTGTTAGTTTATTTGTTTATTTATTGATTTGCTTATTTATTTATTTACTTCTTTGTTAGTTTATTTGTTTATTTATTGATTTGCTTATTTATTTATTTACTTCTTTGTTAGTTTATTTGTTTATTTATTGATTTGCCTATTTATTTATTTACTTATTTGTTAGTTTATTGATTTATTTATGTGTGTGTTTGTTTGCTTGTTTGTTTGTTTAAGAGATGAATGAGTGGGTTTTCTTCAGGCAGTTCGTTAAGCCCACTAATCTTTGTGAGGAAAGTTATTAATAAATCATGCACTGATGTTGGAAAATTATATTTGTTATTCTATGAATACTCTATAATTTCTGCAATAATAACGTTGCATGTTAGGGTATGGTAGTCAAGATTTGATAATCTATTTTAAAATCACAGGCTAAACCAATTGAATAAGATTAAAGTAATTTATTTAAAGGAATTTATTGATAAATCATAGCCTGATGTTGGAAAATTATATTTGTTATTCTCTAAATACTCTATCCTTTCTCTAATAATAATGTTGTATAATCTGTATTAATGTTAATAATGTTAATAAATGTTAATAATCTGTATTAAATCACTGGGTTAAACCAATTAAATAAGATCAAATAATTTAAATGAAAGTTATCAATAAATCAAGCCCCGATGTTGAGTTGATCTGAACACAGCGTAACTCAAAATAGCACGTCGGCACAAATACATTGAGTCATTTTAATGTGAAAATGGCATTTCCCACTTCAGCGTGATTAGGCACAATAAAACAAAATTGACTGGTAAGTTGTGGGCACTAGCAAAAAAAAAAACCATGTTCCTCATTGAGATGAATTTATAAGCCTGGAAGTACTTTCAGTGAAAGTGATTCTGCCAGAGATTTAAGGCAGAAACAATACGGTTCTGTTTGTCCCAGTTGAATAAGCATTCGTCTTCCTGCTCCAATGAAAACACAGGCCAGTGACATCATCACAACGCTCATGATGTCATCTCATTACACAGCTTGATTGGCTTTTATAGATGTTTGCTCTCCGCGCGCTTCTTTTATAGACAAAAAGTTGCGTATGAAGTCATGGCTGACGTGATGGCGGATGATAACTGAGCTTTCTGGATGGAAGAGAAGCCGCAGGAAATTGGAAAAGGAGTGTAAAACGTATAATGCGTAATTAAAGACGATAATTAGAGATGATTAAATAAAAGTGAAGCTCCAGAACCTCTTAGGACCACCACAGGAACACATGCGTAAACAAATGCACTGGTGTATTCGCATAAAACGCACAATCCCACATCCTACTCAATAAAGGCATTTCATTACCAGCCAAATTCAAGTTGACTGAACTCCAGATGCTTTTTTTTTGTTGTTCTTTAACCAAATGAGCACAAAAATGGCAGCTTACCATTGTTTGCAGGAGTTAAACAAAGTCGGTCTGGTACTGAGTGGATTCCCTCGGGTGGTGATGGGACGAGATGTGATCACAGACATGATGATTAACAGTCTAAACAAATCAAAGTAAACAGATGAGAGACTGGAATGACACCGAACTGAGGAATAAAACAAAGTGCAAACCTGTGGGAATGACTAATGTTTGAGTCTGACGGATATTTATAGACGCAAACTTCACAGTTCACACAGAGTTCTGTCTATCTACCCAACCCAGTCAAAAAGATTGGAATATTACATATTCTAATGTGTTTTAGATTCATTTATTGGATCAAAAATGATGTCACATATTATTAGTATTTAAAGGGGACCTATTATAATCCTATTTACAAGATGTAAAATAAGTCTCAGGTGTCCCTAGAGTGTGTGTGTGAAGTTTCAGCTCAAAATACCACGTTTATAAGGTCTTATAACTCTCTGAAACTGACCCTTTTAGGCTTTTATCCTGTGGCGTTTTGAGGACTGTCACTTTAAATTCAAATGAGATTGTGCCCTTTTCAAAAAAGGGTGGAGCTACAGATGCCTGTGTGTCAGTATAATGGCACACTCAAAAACAAGACTAACGTCCTATGCTAATGAGAGAGAAATGATCAATAATGGGCAGGGTTTTTCCTGATTAAATAAATAAATACATACATAAATAAATAAATGAATAAATGAATGAATAAATGAATTAAAAAATGAATAAATAAATAAATAAAATAAATGAATAAATAAATAAATCATCCAGGCAACCACACATAGTACCAAAAACCAGGGGTTATTTTAATAATCTAAGCTATGTTTTTGTTTTGTGGATATTTTATATGTAAACATACTTTGTGTACAATATTGTATTCAGGACAGTACTAAAAATAATAATAAAAATAATAATAATAATTTCAAATGAACTCTGATTTTGTCAAAATTATTAAAGGGCCACAAAACCCCCTGTCTCAGCAGGGTGTTTTCACACCTCTAGTTTGAAAAAAGTCAGGAAAGTGGGCGTGTCCAGCTCTGGGAGTGTGGGAGTGTCGGGGGAGGGAAAGAGGGAAGGACTTGCAAAGAAGGGCGTTTCCATTTGGCACGCGCTGAGTTTCACAGGCAAAACAAACACACAGACGCAGTATGTTTGATACCGCACGGCGAATGGGAGAAAAAAATCCTCCGCATTTCTCTGTAACTTATGTACTCTGTAGGTAGCGTCAGAAAGCCATGTGTGTATAGACTATCCTGTTACAAAATGCGGCGAAATCCTGCACGACGGGAATAGTTTGTGTTTACATGTTTACACTCGGAGAGCAGCATTTACAGCGGATCTTTCAGTCATCATAATTAATGCCGCACACTCACATACGTCACAATGTTCTCGAAAGGACAGACAGCCACTCTCCAGGCTGGATTTACACCTAAGTATCTCATGGCCGTGACGCAGCTTCAAAAATTCGTTTCAAACCGGAAGAACGAATTTGCTCAAAATAACGCAAAATTTTCACTTTTTAGTGCAATATATGAGTCCTAATAGTGTTTATAGCAGCGTGGGACACAGATATGACTGTCAACAGCTCAACACATGTGTTTTGGTGTTTCGTGACCCTTTAACATTTTCACAGATTCTGCAAGGGGTTCACATACTTTCACATAACACAGTGTGTGTATAATTATATATTTTATTGTGTAATATATTACTTTATATCCCAGTTCTGTCTGGTTCTCGAATCTGATTGGCTGATAGACCTACAATATTCCGCAATAACAGCACTCGTTCAGCCTCTTCACCCTTGTGTACTACTCCGCCCACATAGAGTGACAGCAGATCAATAAATTCACTACAGACAAATATTGCAGCTGTTACACAACAATGTACTTTTGAGGCTTTTTTAGGTGAGAAAAACAAAATGGCGACAGAGACCACAAAATAAGTGCTTAGGGGTGCAAAAACTCGGCGTAATTTCAAACTACAGCTGATCAAATCATTATAGAACAGGTAAGACATTCAAAGTCGATCTCTCTCTCTCTTGTATGTTGTAGTGCTGTGTTTATACCATAGTAATCTGCTAGTGTTTGCTTTTCTTTGGCTTTTTCAGGGTAATTTTTTTGTGATCTCACGATTGTAACAGTGAAATACTGGGAATTCTCTGTAGACTGATGGCATTTCATGCAGTTCAGCATTATCATCTAAAAATGTGGGCAAAATCAGCTGTTTTGTCATCATTTTAGACATTACGCTAGAGAATCATTCAAACACTAGCTCTAAAGTGACGTTTGTGAATTAATAACGGCTTCAGCTGTTCTGACGGCTGCAGATGTGAATGAGCGGCGGTAGAAAGTAGTTCCTCTTACAGAAGGGTTTTTAGACTCTCCGTGTTTGATTTTCTTGTTTATATACACGATTATGCCGTCGAACTGTTTGTATAAACGCAAAATCACACTCGTAGCAGTGCGACGTGGCTGTATATTCTCACTGGTGGAACACTAACTCCCACCAGTGCCGATATACCGCTATATTATTATATATTAAGTATATAATTTTTTAAACAATCAAATAATTACATATTTTAAACACAAAATGTTTAAAGAGTTTATTTGTGACTCGTCTTTCTTCACCTGGGTGAGAGAAAATAAAGCACAGACAGATTTTCCTCTTGGACACGAGTTGTTGTTTTCAGTTTCATATTGAGGGAACACTGGAGAATATCCTAGTGTGTCGTCAGCGGCGTCTTCCTTATTTGTTTTTCTCATAAGTTTGAGTTTCAGCTGGCAGATGACTTAAATCATGCTGCAGAAACCAAAACTGACAGAAGAATTTAGGGACATTTCGATGAAGATCATTGAAAACTGGAGAGAACTTATAAATATATAGGTTGCGACAGGGCTTGTGTTTTACAGCTGTTTTTTGCATGTATAATTATGCATTATGTATATGATCAAGCAATTGCAAAAGAAAAAAAAAGATGTGTCTTAAAATTATTTTGAAAATGTATTTCATTTTATTTTTGTTTCATTATTTATTTAGTTATTTAACATTTTATATATACTTTTTTATTTGTAGTCTTTTTATTTAATTATTTAATTATTTAAATTTGTAATTTTTTATTTATTTTTATTTAATTCAATTTAAGCTTGGTTTAGTTTTATCTAATTTATTTATTATTTCATTTTTTCTATTTTATTTTTCATTATTTATATTTTATTTCATTTTATTTTTTATAGATTTTTATATTTTTCATATTTAATTACATTTATTATTTAATTGAATTTATTTGAATTTAGGTTGGTTTTACTTTTTTCTATTTTATTATTTAATTGTATTTTTTCTATTTTATTTTGACTATATTTTATTTTTCATAATAGATATTATTTCATTTTATGTTTTATATAATTTTATATTTTTCATATTTAATTACATTTATTATTTAATTTAATTATTTTAATTTAATTTAGTTTAGTTTTTTCTATATTATTTATTTTATTTTTATATTTTAATTTTCATAATTTATTTTTTTCATATTTATTTTATATAATTTTATATTTTCATATTTAATTAAGTTTATTATCTAATTGAGTATTTGAATTTGATTTAGTTTAGTTTTTTCTATTTTACTAATTACTTAATTTTTTCTATTTTATTTTTCTATTTTGTTTTTCATAATTTATATATTTTTTCATTTGATTTTTTATATAATTTATATTTTTTATATTTAATTAAATGTATTATTTAATTGAATATATTTAAATTTAGGTTTGATTTAGTTTAGTTTTTTCTATTTTATTTATTATTTTATTTTGTATATTTCATTTTATTTTTCATATTTTTATATTTCATTTTTATTTCATTTTATTTATCTGTTTGGTCGAGTGCATGTCAATGCAATTCGTGGATGTAACACACTGTACATGGAATTCATTTTCATATGTTTGGATAAACGGCACCACTGATAGCATCTACATCCAATGAAAACACATTTTGCAACATTATTTCCAGATTTTTGTTTACAAATTTGCACTTGCATAAAAGCATTTTAGATTCTAAGGCATTGCATAAGTGTCAAAAATAAAAAGTGCACTACAATATCTCCAAAAACATCAACTCTTTATCTTTTCACATGATATTCAAAACAATATTCATTTGCGTAAAAAAATAAGCCAAACATTCATCCAGTTTCACCCTATACATGATCATAATCAGTAACAGAGCATGCAGAAGCATTATCATGCATTACTATTACAGATGCACATCATAAATCATTACGCAAGCATGGCTTTTTAATGATTGCTATTACTCTGAGATTGACGTCAGAGGCGTTTGATTAATGAAAAGATGCAGTCAGTCGTCAGATATCACTGATTTTAACGCATAAAGCCTGGATTAAAACAACTGATGCTGCAACATTGTGAATCAGCGTGTCCTGATATAACCAAACAAATAGGAGTTCCTCAGTTTTTGCGGTTTCCCATGAGAGGTTTTGTCAGGATCGCAAACTTAATTGTATGTGACTCGGCTCTGATGCCAAACGCTGAGGTTTTAGGATCTCCTCAGCACATGTAGCGGATTATCGGACAGTTGTAAGCGGGTAGATAGTGTTACCCTTCCCGAATTTTCCAGCATTTAGCATCTATGTCTCTGCAATTTGGCCTGTCCGCCTGAATGGAGTCTAGTTACTCGCTGAGGAACGACTTCTGGATAAATCCCATAATCCATCCGTTCTGCCCTCCTGCGTAAAGGTGTTTTTTTTTTCAGCAATCGCACAATATCGCTCACAAAAAACACAATATTCTGCAAACTAAAGGCCTTGATTATAAAAAGGAGGAGTCTGTCTGAAAGAAAGCTTTGTTTGTGAAACTCAAGCTGGATTATTATCGGCGAGGGTCTGAAATCGCGGGGATTGCATTTTGTTGTCATTCGATCTGTAAGTCGCTTATTAGAAGCTGCACAGGTGGATCAGAAACTTCATTTCTAAATGCTATCCTGTGCATTTATTTGCATTGATTCATTTAAAGAGGACTTACTATGCAAAAATCACTTTTATATAGAGGGTTTTAATGCAGTTGTGTAGCAGCAGTGTGTGAATATAACCAGCTTCTGATAGTAAAAATGTATTAATTTTATTTTATATAATCAGACTTGATAAAAACAGTCTGCAGAAACACTTTGATTGACATTCTCCCTTTGTACATGTCATCAGAGGGGGAAAGCCCTGCCCAATCGTGACTATCTCTCTCTTATTGGCATAGAAGGTTAGTCTTGTTTTTGAATCTACCACTATACTGGCACGTAGGAATTTGTAGCTCCGCCCTCCTTTGAAAAAGAGCACAATCTCATTTGAATTTAAAGCGACAGTCACCGAAATGCCACACAATTATAATTAAAGCCAAAAAGGGTCAAAACATTATTTGTGTAGTATTTTGATATGAAAAAAAATCACACACACACTCTCTCTAGGGACATCAGAGAATTATTTTACATCTTGTAAAAAGGGGCATAATAGCAATTATCAGGTGAATTATATATATATATATATATATATATATATATATATATATATATATATATATATATATATATATATATATATATATATATATATATATACAGCCACTTTATTAGGTACACCTTACTAGTACGGGGTTGGACCCCCTTTTGCCTTCAGAACTGCCTTAATCCTTTGTGTCATAAATTCAACAAGCTACTGGAAATATTCCTCAGAGATTTTGCTCCATATTGACATGATAGCATCACTCAGTTGCACCACATCCCAAAGGTGCTTTATTGGATTTAGATCTGGTGACTGTGGAGGCCATTTGAGTACAGTGAACTCATCGTCATGTTCAAAAAACCAGTCTGAGATGATTGGCGCTTTATGGCATGGTGCGTTATCCTGCTGGAAGTAGCCATCAGAAGATGGAGACACAGTGGTCATAAAGGGATGGACATGGTCAGCAACAATACTCAGGTAGGCTGTGGCGTTGACACGATGCTCAATTGGTACTAATAGCCCAAACTGTGCCAAGAAAAAACCCCCACACCATTACACCACCACCACCAGCCTGAACCGCTGATACAAGGCAGGATGGATTCATGCTTTCATGTTGTTGACGTCAGATTCTGACCCGACCATCCGAATGTGGCAGCAGAAATGGAGACTCATCAGACCAGACAACGTTTCTCCAATCTTCTATTGTCCAGTTTTGGTGAGCCTGTGTGAATTGTAGCCTCAGTTTCCTGTTCTTAGCTGACAGGAGTGGCACCCGGTGTGGTCTTCTGCTGCTGTAGCCCATCCGCCTCAAGGTTGGACATGTTGTGTGTTCAGAGATGCTCTTCTGCAGACCTCGGTTGTAGCGAGTGCTTATTTGAGTTACTGTTGCCTTTCTGTCAGCTGGAACCAGTCTGGCCATTCTCCTCTGTCCTCTGGCATCAACAAGGCATTTGCGCCCACAGAACTGCCGCTCACTGGATATTTCCTCTTTGTCGGACCATTCTCTGTAAACCCCTAGAGATGGTTGTGCGTGAAAATCCCAGTAGATCAGCAGTTTCTGAAATACTCAGGCCAGCCCGTCTGACACCAACAACCATGCCACATTCAAAGTCACTTAAATCCCCTTTCTTCCCCATTCTGATGCTCGCTTTGAACTGCAGCAGATCGTCTTGACTATGTCTACATGCCTAAATGCATTGAGCTGCTGCCATGTGATTGGCTGATTAGAAATTTGCGTTAACGAGCAGTCGGACACGTGTACCTAATAAAGTGGCCGGTGAGTAAATATATATTTTCAGGTGAATTTCTCAGATTTATATATATATATAGATATGTAAATATTTATTTTATATTTATATTTTTGTTTCTGACTTTTTGCAATGTGTACTGACTTACTGACATTGTGCAAATCATAATAAATGTAATAAAATATCCTAAAGTGAGCTGCATGATGAAACTGTACTGCCTAAAGGAATCTCTAATTATATCAGAGATAAGTGTTAATTCTTTTTTAATTATTTTATCTCTTTTTTTACATTATAAGGAAAGGAGCAGCATGAACATTCTTCAAAATATATATATTTTTCAGAATGTCATGGATAAGGGATAAATGATAACATATTCTAGCTTCTATATAATCTAGAAATTCTACAATCAGTCTGAAGAAAGCTAAAAGACACGCTGCTCTTATTTGGCCTCCTAAAATAGATACGTGACTTCCTGGCCAGAGGGAAGGGTCATGGGATCTCAGGTGATGGTTCCGTTATGTCAGGCAGCGCAGGTCAAAGGTTAATTCTGGGGTCGGTGGGCCAATTACATCATTATGTTGACGGAAACTGAAAAAAACAGGTGACCATGGGGACAGAACGGCGACCTTTTAGCGCAGAGGTCACACACCTGCAGGAAAACTGTGTGTGTGTGCGAGAAAGAGAGAGAGAGAGAGTGTGTGTATTTAAAGTATGTGCAGTAATTGATGAATGAACAGAATTTGTATTAGGGGGGTTTATGGTAGAAAACAATGTCTTTAGGGGCTCTACACACACTATAAGACTGTTTCATCCATTTTGCAGGGTTTCTGGCTGTGGTAGGGAGATTTAAGCCTGTTTTCACCCTCTGTCAGGATGCCAGTAGGCCTTCACACACTTTCTGATGCATTTGATTGCAAAATCACAACCACTTCACAAGTTCCTTCTGTTGTTTTGGATGTACTCTGTGATTGGTCAAATGGCCCACACTGTTGTGATTGGTCAGATTGCTCTATTCCGTTTTAATTGGTCAAAATGCTCTACTCTAGTAGCAGTGATTGAGAAAGTTACCCCTTTATCTTAAAATAAATCTCTTTTCTGTTCACAATCAGCTACATTACACATTACATTACACACCAAACAATTAAGTCACTTTAATTTCCAGTCTGAGGTTGAGAACATCATGCATGTCCGTCCACTGGGTGTGTCGTGTGTGTGTGTGTGTGTGTGTGTCTTTGCGGTGTGTGTCGACACTGCCGCCCATCATTTATAAACATCCATCTCTCCAAACCACTCCAAACGCTGCGGCTTTGTGGAAGCATGAAAATGCACACGCTCGCTCATAACATTTTCCAGCATGTGAACTTTTGATTAGCTCGACTCTGCTGTTGTAATGTGTGTGTAATACGGCTAAAATCTCTCTGGTTTGTTTCTTTCATTGGCTTTTGGGGTATTTTTTTGTTTTTGCTTTTTTCCATTGACAGAATTCACAATAACTGAGGAATGTGCAAATTATAGTAATCAATAATGCAGTGTATGAGCTTAGCTCATGATTTAACTCTGCAGTTGAAACCACAGTAAATAGATAAATGTAAAAAATAAATAAATACATACACAAAACAAAACAAACAAAAAAGATGAAAGGTTTTGAGTTCAATTCAAAGGGGGAAAAAACTGATAAAATAATTTTAATTAAACAAAAAAAAAAATATATATATATATATATATATATATACAAAAGTTTTTGTTTGTTTTGGTTTAAAAACCTAATGAAAATAACAAAAACATAACAAAATTTATTTTATTTAAATTTAATTATGCGTTTAATTCAAAGAGCAAAAAAAGTGAAATGATCAAATATGTACCATCATTGCAATACGAGCGGCTTTATATAAAAGTGTCAAATGCATAAGTGTAAATGTGAAAAAAAAAATTAACCAAACAATATTTATCTGGGGCAACGCAGTGGCGCAGTAGGTAGTGCTGTTGCCTCACAGCAAGAACGTCGCTGGGTCGCAGATTCGAACCTCGGCTGGGCTGGGTCAGTTGGCGTTTCTGTGTGGAGTTTGCATGTTCTCCCTGCGTTCGCGTGGGTTTCCTCCGGATGCTCCGGTTTCCCCCACAGTCCAAAGACATGCAGTACAGGTGAATTGGGTAAGCTAAATTGTCCATAGTGTGTGAATGTGTGTGTGTGGAAATTCCCAGAGATGGGTTGCGGCTGGAAGGGCATCCGCTGCGTAAAATCGTGCTGGATAAGTTGGTGGTTCATTCCACTGTGGCGACCCCGCAAGGGACAAAGCCGACAAGAAAATGAATGAATGAATGAATGAATGAATATTTATCTGGAGTGAAACTGCTGGAAAAGAAATTACTACATGCAATTAAAAAAACAAAAACAAAAAACAAGAAAAACAAAGAATCAAATGATATCCTTAATGCAATGCAAGTCACTTTATATAAAAGAATCTGTCAAATGCAAAACTAAACAAAAAATAAATAATAAAAGTTATGATATTATTAATAATAAAAATAAATAATAATTAACAAAAAATATAATAATAATAATAATAATAGTAGTAGTAGTAATAATAATAATAATAATAATAATAATAATAATACAATAATAAACAAAATAAAAAATAATAAAACAAATGAAAAAAATATAAAAATAATAATAAACAAAAAATTTAAAATAAACAAAACCAAAAGATAACAATAGACAAACCAAACAAAAATAGATAAATAATAATAAAAAATAATAATATAAAAATAATAATAAACAAAAAATGTACAAAACTGAAAAATAATAATAAAACTAAACAAAAATAAATAATAATAATAATAAAAAAATAAAAATAATAATAATAATAAAAAGAATAAATAAATAAAAAGAATAAATAAATAAAAAGAATAAATAAATAAATAAAACAATAAAATTGAAGTAAAAAATTTTTAATAAATTAAAATTAAATTAAAAATTTTATATAAAGGTGTAAAAAATACTATCAACTATGAAAAAAGTTAAACTAAAGTTGAGTTTTACTAAAATAAAAATACTTCACAATAATGTATGACTGTCCCAGCATGGGGAAGAAAGGTTTGTGACTGTTAGCAAAATAAAATAAAATAAAATAAAATAAGGTTAACTAAAAGTTGAAAATTACAGTTTATGAGCTCAATTCAAAGAGCAAAAAGCTGATAACAATTCTCAAATAATACCCTCAATGCAATGCAAGTCACTTTATATAAAAGTGTCTGTCAAATGCATAAGTGTAACTTAAAAAAAAATAATAAATAAATAACCAAACAGTATTTATATGAAGTAAAACTGCTGGAAAAGCAATTACTAAATGTAATTAATAAAAAATAAATAAAAAATAAAAAACAAGAGTAAAGAGCTGAAAAAAATAATCAAATAATATCCTCGATGCAATGCAAGTCACTTTATATAAAAGTGACTGTCGAATGCAGACCTAAAGAAAATAAATGATAAAAAAAAAAAAAATAAAATAAAATAATAATAATAATAATAATAATAATAATAATTAATATTATTATTATTATTATTATTATTATTATTATTATTATAAACAGAAACAAAAAACAATAATAACAAAACTAAAAAATAAATGATAAAAAATATAATAATAATAATAATAATAATAATATGCATTATTATTATTATTATTATTATTATTATAAATAAATAAATAACAAAATTAAATAACAAAATTAAATAAAAAACAAAAATTTAAAATAAATTTAATGCAAAATATGATGATAAAAAATGATAAAAAATACTATCAAATATTATAAAAGTTACTAAAATTAAAAAAAAAAATACTTCACAATAATGTATGACTGTCCCATGGGGAAAAAAGGTTTGTCACTAAACAAAACAAAATAAAAGATAAAATAAAATAAAATAAAATAAAATAAGGTTAACTAATAGTTGAAAACGACAGGTTATGAGCTCAATTCAAAGAGCAAAAAGCTGATAACAATAATCAAATAATACCCTCAATGCAATGCAAGTCACTTTATATAAAAGTGCCTGTCAAACGCATAAGTGTAAGCGTAAAAAAATGAGAGTTCAACTGCAGGAGAAGAGCTGAAGGATCTGCATGAGGACGAGCGAGCGCAGCTGTTTCTGCTACAGACTCCAGCCTCAGCTTCAGTTAAGCTTATTTCCCACAGGCAGTATAATTACTATAGCAAATGTCTCTTAATGCAATTGAAGTAATGCATGCTGGGTCTGGATGAGCCCGTCTGAGAAGACTTCACCCTGACAGACTTATATTCCATTACTGCTAACAGCCGTCCTGCTTTTCACATAACAGCACAGTAAACACTGCGAGCCATCAGATGCAGATAATTGCGTTTTTTCCCAATTTTTGACATCACTGCTGATCCGAGCCAGAATGAAGCTTAGAGGTATTTCATGGGGAAAATTAATAAAAATAAGGGTACAACAAATGAAGCATCTCAATCCAGTGACAGGAGAAAAGAGTAGTGAATGGGAAGATTGTGCTTAAAAGAGGAGAAATCTGAAGGATTACTGGAAGAACTGAGTGAGAAGGTTTGAAACTCATTTAGTTTTGCTCCATGTGTCATTAATAAAGCACGGAATCTATAGAAATAATGCAATGGCCATGCTGTGTGTTAATGCAAATATAATATGCTAAAACGTAATTTAAAAAAATATATAAAAAATATAAAAATATATACATTTTAATAATAATAAAAAACTAAATAATAATAACAATAATGATAATAATAATAATAATAATAATAATAATAATAATAATAATAATAATAATAATTAAAACAAAATAATAAAACAAAACAAATTAATTAATATTATTATTATTACTATTAATAATAATAATAGTAATAATAATAAACTAATAAATAAATTAAACATAATAAAACAAAACAATAATAATAAACTATAAAATAAATAATAATAAAACAAAACAAATTAATTAATTAATAAATATAATAATATTAATAATAAAAATAATAAACTAAAAAATAAATAAATGATAATAAAACAAAACAAATTAATTAATTAATAATAAATTGGGGGGTTATTTAATCTTGGAAAAATACTATAAAAATAATAAAGGTAACTAAAATTAAAAGATAAATAAATAAAAAATACTTCACAATAGTGTCACAACATGGGAAAGAAAGGTTTGCCAGTGTTTAAAATAAAAAAAAAAAAAAAAATAAATAAATAAATACAAATAAAATAAATAAAATTACATTTAAAAAATAATAAAAATAAATTAAACAAAATTAAATTAAACAATTAAGTTAAAAATAATAAAATAAAATTAAGTAAAAATGAAAGGAAATGAAAGGAAATGAAATGAAATTAAATTTAATTTAATTTAATGTAATAAAATTAAATTAAATAATAAAATTAAATAGAATTAAATACTAAAATTTTATTTGGAAAAGATTTAATTAAATGTAATATAATAAAATTAAATTAAATTAAAAATGAAATGTAATAAAATGAAATTAAATTCATTGTAATAAAATAAAATAAAATAATTAAATTAAAATTTTTAATAAAATAAGATAAAACAAAATAAATAAGAAAAAATTAAATGTAATAAAATACAATGAAATAAAAAAATGTAAAAATAAATGTATATAAAATATATATATTTTAAACAAAACAAAATACATTCAAAAATATAAAAAATAAACAAATATTTAATAAATATACTACATCACGAAAGGTTAAAAATCCACACTCTTTCAGTAATTGTGTTTTTTATTATAATAATAATAATAATAATAATAATAACAATAATCAGTTATAATATTTTTTTCCACATTCTTTAGGAAATATAACCACAAATGTTTTGGCTCAACGCCTTCCTCAGTGTGTGTAAATATAATATACCAAACTAAAATCATAAATGAAAATAAAGTGTGGGACTGTGAGCAGAGCTGTGATCTGGGCTCTTCATTCTGTCATGTGAATGAAGAGATTAATTAGTGTAACACTGGATTCTCAATGGCTTCATCCCAGCCCCCAAAACCCTTTCTGCCGCCATAATTAATTCAGCGAGCACTAATTACAGAAGAAGTCCCAAAGCTCCTAAAAACATCCCAAAAAAGAAGCTTGTAGAAGAAAGATCTAATAAACAAATGAGTTGTGCTGATCTGAGGTTTTGAGGATGAGAAAACACAGAAACGAGATGGAGGAGAGTCACAATCTGGAGATTACACCATTAATCTACATTTATGAAATATTTGAGATTCTTCACTGCATATATACAAATATATCATGTAATAAAAAGAAATAAATCAATTTTAAAAACATTGAGAATTTTTATTATGAAAATATTTATTTTGTTTTAATTCATAATTTATTTTATTTAATATACAATTTATCTTATTTTTTGTTTTATTTTTAATTTTATATTTAATTTAGTTTAATTTTATATTAAATTTTATTTCATTTATATTTAATTATATTTAACTAACATTTATTTGAATTTTGTTTAACCTTTTGTCTAACCCTAACCCCAACAAAGTAAAATCAGTATTTTATAGTTTATTTTTATATTTATTTGTATATAATATTTTTATTTTATATTTAATTTTATATTGAATTGAATTTTTTATTTAATTTAAATTTAATTTAATTTAACTAACATTTATTTTAATTTTGTATAATTTTGTCTATAACAAAGTAAAATCAGTAAAATCAATTATTTTATTTTATATTTATATACTAGTTTATTTTATATTTGTGTTTTATATATATATATATATATACTACCTTTATTATATGTTTTTATTTTATATTTAATTTTATATTGAACTGCATTTTATATTTAATTTATTTTTTAACATTTGTTTAAATTTTGTTTAACCTGATGCACTATAACAAAGTAAAATCAGTCAAATCAATTATTTTATATTTATATACTACTTTTATTTGATATATTTATTTATATTTAAATTTATATTAAATTGAATTTTATATTTAATTTAATTATTTAATTTTTTAACATTTATTTTAATTTTGTTTAAGCTTATGCACTATAACAAAGTACAATCAGTCAAATCAATTATTTTATTTAATATTTTATTTTTATATAGTATTTTTATTTTATATTTAATTTAATTAACTTTTATATTTCATTTTATATTTAATTTTAGATTTAATTTAATTTTGTTTAACCTTTTGACTAAACCTAACCCTAACAAACAAAGTAAAAGCAGTAACATCAGTTATTTGGTTTTATTTATAGCTCATTTTATATTTTATTTTATATACTATTTTTATTTTATATACTATTTTTATTTTATATACTATTTTTATTTTATATACTATTTTTATTTTATATACTATTTTTTATTGAATTGAATTGAATTATATATTTAATTTAGATCACACTTTAATTTGATGGTCCGTTTGTTGAATTTAAGTTACATTGCAACTAATAATAATAATAATAATAATAATAATAATAATTCCTTACATTTATATAACGCTTTTCTGGGCACTCAAAGCGCTTTACACATTAGGGGGGGAATCTCCTCATCCACCACCAGTGTGCAGCATCCATCTGGATGACGCGACGGTAGCCATATTGAGCCAGACCGCACACCAGCTGATTGGTGGAGAGGAGACAGAGTGATGAAGCCAATTATGATGTGGGGATGGTTAGGAGGCCATGATGGACAGAGGCCAGTGGGCAGATTTGGCCAGGATGTCAGGGTTAAACCCCTACTCTTTTCGAAGGACATCCTGGGATTTTTAACGACCACAGAGAGTCAGGACCTCGGTTTCATCCGAAAGACTAATTGTCATTAGATTACAAGTGGACTGTTAGGTTGTAGTTAGGTTTAGTGTAAGGTGACATGTACTTGCTAATTTTCTTATAGTCAGTTCAATGTCTGTTGAAGGAGCAGTATCAGCAGATATTAAGCAGACAGTCTACTAATACTCAAATGAACCATCAAGTTAAAGTGTCTACCTTAATTTAATTTAATTTAGCTAACATTTAATTTGGTTTAACCTTATTAATCAATTATTTTGTTTTAGTTATTTTATTGTATAGTTCATTTTATATTTTATTTTTATATACTACTTTTATTTTATATTTAATTTTTATTTAATTGAATTATATATTTAATTTATTTAATTTAGCTAACATTTATTTAAATTTTGTTTAACCTGATGCTCTATAACAAACAACGTAAAATTAGTAAAATCAATCATTTTATTTTAAATATTTTATTTGATATTTTATTTTTATTTACTATTTTTTTAATATTTAATTTCAATAGAATTGAAAATTATTTTATTTTACATTTAATTTAGTTTAATTAAATTTTTTTTATTTAATTTAATTTTATATTTAATTTAATTTCCTTTTATTTCACTTCATTTTCCTACGACTTAGTCCCTTTATTCCAACTATTCCAGCATATGTCTTACAAAGTGGATGCCCTTCCAGCTGCAACCCAGTACTGGGAAACACCCACCCATAAACACTCATTCACACACATACACTATGGCCAATTTAGTTCATCAATTCCCCTATAGCGCATGTGTTTGGACTGTGCACCAGGAGGAAACCCATGCCAACACGGGGAGAACATGCAAACTCCACACAGAGAAAATTCCAACTGACATGAAAACGGCCAAATAAAAATGCTTGAATGGGTTTTTTAAGACTCACAAAGTAAGGCTCGGTGCTGTTGCTGAAGTGGTTTGTCACTGAAGTGAGAGAGCAGATATCTGTGTGTGTGTGTGTGTGTGTGTGTGTGTGTGTGTACTGTCTCTTTAACTGAGGCTGTTGTGTCTTTCTCTCTTCACAAACACACAAACATGAGAATGAAATCAGTGCAGTCGCTCAGGGCAACAGCATCTCTGAAAGAGCCGCTCTCAGGACATTGTTCTGGGGGCCCGAGCTGGGGCCGCAAGAGTGTGTGTGTGTGTGTGTGTGTGTGTGTGTCTGTGAGTTAGAGAGAGAGAGTTTGTCTCTCTGTGTGCGTGTGAGACAGAGAGAGAGATTTTCTCTGTGTGTGTGTGTGTGTGTGTGTGTGTGTGTGTGTGTGTGTGTGTGTGTGTGTGTGTGTGTGTGTGTGTGTGTGTGTGTGTGTGTGTACATGCATATGAGTGCGTGTGTGCGTGTGTGTGTATACATTTGTATGAGTGTGTTTTCTGTGTATTTTTGTGCATGTGTTTGTATTTATTTGTGTGTGTGTGTGTGTGTGTGTGTGTGTGTGTGTGTGTGTGTGTGGGTGCATGCATGTGTGTGAGTGTGTTCGAGAGATTTTGTCTGTGTGTTTGTGCATGTGTTTATGTTTGTAATTTTGTATGCATGCGAGTGTGTGTGTGTGTGTGTGTGTGTGTACATGCATGTGAGTGTGTGTGTGTGTATAAATGTGTATGAGTGTGTTTTCTGTGTATTTTTGAGCATTTGTTTGTATTTATTTTGTGTGTGTGTGTGTGTGTGTGTGTGTGTGTGGGTGCAAGCATGTGTGTGAGTGTGTTCGAGAGATTTTGTCTGTGTGTTTGTGCATGTGTTTATGTTTGTAATTTTGTATGCATGCAAGTGAGTGTTTGTGTGTATGTGTGTGCGTACATGCATGTGAGTGTGTGTGTGTGTGTGTGTGTGTGTGCGTGCGTGTATAAATGTGTATGAGTGTGTTTTCTGTGTATTTTTGTGCATGTGTTTGTATTTATTTTGTGTGTGTGTGTGTGTGTGTGTGTGTGTGTGTGTGTGTGTGTGTGTGTGTGTGTGTGTGTGTGTGTGTGTGTGTGTGTGTGTGTGTGTGTGTGTGTGTGTGTGTGTGTGAACATGAATGTGTGAGTGTACATGTGCATATGATTGTGATTGTGAGTCTGAATGAGATCGTATTTGTGTGTATGTGTGTGTGTGTGTACATTCATACATGAGTGTGAGTGTATTTTTGTGTGTGCGTGTGTGTGTAAGAGAGTATTTTTATGTGTGTGCATGCTGTATAAGTGTGTTTGAGTGCAAGTCTGTGAATACATTAGTATGATTGTGAGTCTAAATGTGTGTGTGTGCGTGCATTTGAGTATGTATGTACACATGAACGTGTGAGTCTCTCTCTCTGTGTGTGTATTATGTGTGTGCGTCTCTGTGTGTGTTAGAATGATGTCATCTTTTGTTGTGTGTCTTTTGTTGAGTGCTGCAGATCTGGCCTGAATTGAGCTGTGAGGAGAGCAGTGTGAGAACCTGCAGTCTAAGAGTGAAGCACATCAAACTCAGCATAACGTCAGGTTTAGTATATATAATCTCTATCTAATAAATAATGAATGATACTATTTTATATATCATCTCCATCTCAACACTGCAAGAGCATTCGAGCACACAAGAGACTGAGCCACACTCCTCAGACAACACAAACACTGCAATATTACAGAAAACATTTGTGCAGTTTCACACTAGAAGTTCACCATCACTAAACTGACACAAAATAAATAGCCAACAAAAAATAATTGAGTGTGCAACAAGAGGCAACGGTGACTATTTTGATCAAAACAACACGAAGAGCAAGATGGAAAAACTGAGAAGCAATAATGAACACAGTGCTGTTTGATTATACCAAATCATTTATACAGAGTTTTCAGAAAGACTAAGGGTGCTTTCACATTTGTGGTTCGGTTCATTTGGTCCGGACCAAAGGCAACAAATGATACATTGTAGCATTTTTCTGCCGTTTTGGGTCCCTTTGCCACCACACTGATTGCTTTGGTCCGAACCAGTTGAAACGAACCAAAATGCAGTCATGTGACAAAATCTACATCACTCACTGGCCAGATGTTATTGAACGCATTTCCTAAACTGCTTTTCAATTGGTCAGAATTCACGTGGAACTACCGCAAATAAACAAACCGGCAGACACACAATGTCGCTGCGCTGGCTGACGCAGTATCCCTGCTCATAGTATACTATGTAGTTTGTATGCATCACTTTAGACAAACTATACAATTCGAGAATGAAGGGCGGCTGGGGCTGGAAAACAATGTTTTAATGCATTGCAATCGGCGAAAGCATTAGGAGAAGGCGTGAAATAATTTAGCTAAACTGCGACATGGTCATCTTTCGGAAATATCACCAATGATCCATCAGGTAATGTTTCTCTCTCCCTCCCTCTCTCTCTCTCTCTCTCTGTTTAAAACTGTTGGTAAAGCGCTGTCAACAAATATTTTCCTCCAAACCCCATAAGATAGACAGCGCATCGCACTACGGCAGCTGGATTAGTCCAAAAAGGCGCAGTACTTTTTGCGGTTGGGTCTGTTTTAGTTTGGATCACGTTCTCACCACAAACGATCCGCTCCAGGGTTCGTTTGAAAGCGTACCGAGACCACCTCTTCAAGCAGGTCTCGGTACGCTTTTTTTGGTGCGCTTTTGGTGCGCACCCGAGTGCGATTGCTACGTTCTCACCTGCCCAAACGAACCGCACCAAGAGGGAAAACGAACTCTAGTGCGATTCAACCAAAGTAAATAAGGCAGGTGTGAAAGCACCCTAAAACAAAAGGTTTTATTTGAAAGCTTTAAATGTGTAGTGAAAGTGTTCAAAGTGTATTTAAAAGCTTTATACACATAGAGTTTTAATCCAGTGTTTAAATCTGAAAAGAATTCAATTAAAACAAAAGAGGGTATTTGAGCATGAACCAGCCGTTTTAAAGGGCACCTATGGTGAAAAATCTACTCTTCAAGCTGTTTGGACAGACATATGTGTAGGTATAGTGTATAGAGCGTCGTATTGGGGTGATATAAACACACCCAGTCCTTTTTTTTCCAATTTAACAACATAAAAACGGACCAATTGGAGCGGTTTTGAGACCGACCGCAATTGATTGACAGCTGCGTATTAACATGTCTCCGTAGTAACGTTTATAATCCTATCAACAAGACAGGACGTGCGCAAAGCAACTGGGAATAAAAGGTCTGTTCAGTTGGCTAGGATCATCAATCATCATCAAATGTGATCAAGAGTGAGAGAACATGTTTTAAAACAGCGCTTGTGTGTAATAAAGTACAGCGATTTACTTCAGATTTACTTCATCAGCACAGCCGCGTGTCGGAACAATTATACAAGAAGACGCTTCAATCCCGGTTTGTGGACATTAAATCAGGTTTATTTTGTACATTAACGTAACAGATATCCATACAGCAGTGGAGATTAACCTGGATCCTGTCACATTTGCGTGCAAAGACAGTGCAAAGCTAAATGTGCGCGCTGTATGTGTGTGTGTCTGTGTGTGTGTGAACTTTGTAACGACATTGTGTGTGACTCGTCGTTGCAGCTTCACAACAAATGCATCAAATAATAATTAGTAAAGTTCTTACTGTAGTTTTTCCTCACAAACGTTTCGTGAGATCTGCTTCCTTTATGTCTGTCAGTTGTCTGAGGCAGCTGAGGGCGGAGACTGAGGCACGCTGACAGGCACGTGGGAACTGTGGGCGGGGAGGACTCGCCTTAAAGGCGCAGTACACAAAAACAGCAAAAAGCTGTTGAGAGCTATAAAATAGAAACTAGTGAAGCTCTAATCAATAATCTGATGGGTGTTTGAGCTGAAACTTTACAGACACATTCTGGTTGACACAAAAGACTTATATTAAATCTGGGAAAAGGGGTAACCTAGGTGTCCTTTAAGGTCATGCCAAAGCATCTCAAGCAGGTTTGGATCAGGACTTTGACTAGGCCACTCCAACTCCGTTGTTGTGTTTTTCTATACATTTCTTTTGTTTTTAACTATATTTATTATGTTATAGTATTTAATTTACATACATAAATATAATAATAATGATTATGATGATAATAATAATCTAAAAATTATGACTTTCAAATTCAAGTTCATATTTTAGATGTTTTTTTTTTATCTTTGTGATTGAAGTTTTAAACTTAGAACTATATAAAAGCCTATAAACTCAACAGTGCAATAAATAAAGTCAAAAAAGCCAGATATAAGCTCTATAAGCTAAGCCCAAACTCTGTGATGTTAACCTGAAACTGTATTTTAAAAACTGCTTCTTTTTTTTTACTTCCATAAAGAACGGAAACAGCTTTTGCTTGCCTGCAGAGTTTAGTCTAGACGACAATAAAAATAAAATAAAAATTATATATATATATATATATATATATATATATATATATATATATATATATATATATATATATATATATATATATATATATAAACAAGACTACACTGTAAAAAATAAATAAATAAATAACACTGAAACAGGTTAGCCTTCATTTAGTTTAGTTACGTCTTCATTTAGTTTTTCTATATAGGTTAAAGATTATAATTAACAAATACATTTAAATATAATAATAATAATAATAATAATCTCACAATTATGACTTCCACACAAATTCAAGTTCATAATTCAGACTTTTTATCTTTTTCTAAAAAAAAATTATTTTTTTTTTTTTTGCTTGTTTGCATCGCAAGATCTAAACTTAGAACTGTGAAAAAGCCTATAAACTCGCAATTACAACAAATAAAGTCAGAAAAAGCAAGATACAAACTCTATATGCTCATCCAAGTGGATGCTACACACTGGTGGTGGTGTGGAGAGACCCCCCCTCATGATTGTGAAGCGCTTTGGGTGTATGGCATACCTGCCAACATTGGGATGTGAAAATAAGGGATCCCCCCCCCCCAAAAAAAAAAATTCATTGTAAATAAACTTTTGAAATGATCAGTAATACATATTTATTATTATTTACAAAGGATATAATAATTAGTATACATTAGAAAAAGCTGCAAATAAATGAGCAAACAGTTCAGCTCATTAATACTATTAGCTATTATAAAGAAATAGAATCAAGTTATCAAATCTCATCTTTTCTTCACTGTATAATTTAAACATTCTGATTAAAGAGCAGCGAATTAATCTCTCAATTAGATTGTTTTTGGTTTGATTACATTAAATAACAGAGCTGTCACTTTAAAACTGCACACATCTATAATGAAAGCATTTGACTGTTTTCCTAACTGTTTATGCTCATTTAAGAAAAAATGTGTTGTGTTTAAAAGAAAACACAACAAGATCGACATGTCTAAATGTTATTATTATTATTATTATTATTATTATTATTATTATTATTATTATTATTATTCATTCATTCATTCATTTTATTTTCGGCTTAGTCCCTTTATTAATCTGGGGTCGCCACAGTGGAATGAACCACCATTAATATTATTATTATTATTATTATTATTATTATTATTATGTGTATATGTCTGTTTAAACACGCACCCAAAACCCAGTGTCCACTTGAGCTCAGCATCAAATCGCGTACGTACAGAATCCGTTTGGAAACAGTGTCTATTATCACTATGGAGCGCATCAGCTGACAGTCATGCATCTTTATATGAACTGACTGTTTTGAGGATTGCATAGGGGCAATGGCGCCTGTAATGAAAAAGAAATGAATCGCGCTGTTGTTATGTTTATTTCATAGAGTTTCCATAAATAAATAAAATAAAAGCACAGAACCGAATCACATTTAAGAGCAAGGGCGGCACCTGGTGGTTCGGGTGTATGGGTTGCATATAGGGAGGATCGGCTCTTCTCAGAAAGATAAAAAATACGGGAGAAATACGGGAAAATACCTTTACGGGATGACAGCGAGATAGAACTGTAAAATACGGGAGAATCCCGGGAAAAACGGGAGGGTTGACAGGTATGCTGTATGGCCATACACAATAAATGCGCTACATAAATATAAATTACATTACATTACATTATAAGTCCAAACCGTGTGATGTTAACTCGAAACTGCATTATATAAACCCCTTCCTTGAAAAACATGCAAGGATGAAACAGCTATTGCTTGCCTGCAAAAGTTCATTCTAGATGTTGATTATTAAAAAAAAATGTAAAAATATGTGAGCTGTTTAGTGTTTACTGTTGTTCTCTCGATTTCCACCAAGAATGAAGTGATCTGCCTGATAGCGGTGTTTATTTGCATACGCCGTCTGTGTTATTTTAGCACCTGAGGGAGTCATGCAAATCAGGCTCAAAACACATTCAGACAACATGTAAATAATATTCTGACAGTGGAAAATGAGCCAAACAAATGAGCTTTGAAAATCAGGCTTCATCTATAATATAATTATATTATATTATAAGAATAATTTACAAAGAAAAGAGCGGTAGTGCTGAAAATGCCTAATTAATTCAATAGATCTACAATACTTTGAATTTGAACTGCAATACCTAATTCAACCACTTGGTGTGTCAATTCAACAAACTGCAGCTTTAAAGGACACCTATTTTACCTCTATTTTACCCCTTTTCAAGATTTAAGATAAGTCTTTTGTGTCTCCAGAATGTGTGTGTAAAGTTTCAGCTCAAAACACCTATCAGATTATTTAAAATGCTGCGTTCACACCAGACGCGGAAGAAGCGTCAAGCGCGAGTGATTTACATGTTAAGTCAATGCAAACGCGCGAATAGGCATCCTGCATCGAGGCGCAAATGACGCGAATTGCGCGAATGACGCGAATTGCGCGATACGCGCGAATTGAGCGTTTGACGCGCTTAACGCGCAAATCGCTCGAGTTCAAATATCTGAACTTCTGCGGACATTCGCGCCGCGTTAACCAATCAGGAGCTTGCTCTTGTGGGAGCATGATTGTGACGTAGCCCCTGTTGTTGTTGTCCGGGGGAAATCCTCCAGCCGACACCGACAACAGTTCATCAAACTGGGCTTGGCTCAGTCAGAAGCACCGCTGGAAGCCCCAGTCATCCAGGTTAAGTTTCTGGAGGAGTTTATGAGCTCACAGAGCTGGGTGCACCTCTGAAAGTATCTAGTGGACTCAGAGACTGCTCCAAACGCATCGACGCTGTTTTACAGCCTTCATAAAGCACATAAACACAGTTATTTTATCAATAAAATCCATGTTAGCCATTTAGCAACGAAGCTACATTCACCGAGCAGACAGAAGCCCTGCCCATGACGCTAATCAGCATCTGTTCTGAAGTGAATTTGACACGCGAATGAAGCGGAGTTTGACGCGCGAATGAAGCGGAGTCTGACGCGCAAATGAAGCGAGTAAACTCAAATGTTCACGCGTCTATTTACTCGCGAATAGCGCGATTTTGCCGCGCGTTCCGTGTCTGGTGTGAACGCAGCATTATACTTTTAAGAGTGTTGGATTTTCTGCTTTAAACACACTGTAGCTCTGTTTGGGGCCTGTGCCTTTAATGCTAATTCTCCCCGCCCACCGTTCCCACGTGCCTGTCAGAGTGTGCCTCAATCTCCGCCTCGGCTGCGTTAGATAAACAGCACAGTGACAGACATGAAGGAAGCAGATCTCACGTAACGTGAGAAATACTACAGTAAGAACTTTACACAACATACTTACACACAGTTCTGTCCAAACAGCTTACAAAAGATGATTTTCATCATAGGTGCCCTTTAACAGTTACAAAAGAGTTTACACACTGCATGCAAAGTATTTATCGCTTTTTGAAATGAATTTGTGTGAGTGTGTGTGTGTGTGTTAATGTAAACATCCTAAACTTTCCATAAACAACAAACAAACCCAATAAAGAATGTTAATTGCACAAATATAGACAAAACTGCGTTTCCCTTCATTTATGGTCGTCTGCCAGCAGTTTGTGGGATGATGTCAACCTCCAGAATGACAATTGAGCATAATGATGATCCAGGCTGAATAACTGATGGAAACGATGTGATTTATTGTGCCTCATCCACCAAGAATCTCAAACATTACGGTTGGTGAAAACTAATTAACCAGAAACAAAGCCACAAACGATGCTTTTGTAGATCACAAAGAAACCTACAAACATTTCAGCTCTGTTTGCGCTGACAGTTCGCCATAAAAGCTTAGGAGAAGATTCAGCCGCAGAAGAATTCAATAACATATACATCTCGTATTGGAAAAGCTTTGAAATGTTGTACTTGAACAATTCTGACGCACCAATATCTGACTCAAGTATTTACTAAATTCTCCATCAGATGCATTTCTAACTGGTTTTCATTGCATATTTTCTTGACTTTGGCTGTCTTTAAAAAGCTTGTCAATGCATTTTATGTGAAGGATGTTTGCATACATATAATGCATATAAGTCAGGTCAGGGGCGGACTGGCCATAGGGAGCACCGGGATTTTCCGGTGGTCTGACGGTCAATCTGGCCTGCCACGGTGAGTCTGGCCTGACTGACAGTTACTTTGTCCCGGTTGAAAATGCTTTCCCAGTTCGTCTCTAAGTCAGGTAAATATTCACAAATGCACAAAACTCTGCATATAGCAAATTATCATATAGGTGTCATTTTGTTGAGTCTCTTGTATGTTACGTCTACTCAAGTAAGAGCACAAGCTAAATAAATATACTACTTCAGTTCACTGAACAGCCACTGGTGTCGATAATTGTAAGGCTTTCTGAATTGTATATACAGAAAGATGTGCATGCCAGAAATACTCTATAGAGTAAAATTTAAAAAAGAAACCAAAATTTGGAGATTTAAAAAATACTTTTATCTGGCAACCTGAAAAATGAACTGTTGAAATGCTGGGTTATGCAGCATTTCATAAACAAAACAAAACAAAAAACCCAAACCAAACAAAGCCAAAACCAAACTTAACCAAACCAAAAGAAAACCCAAAAAAAAAAAAAAAACAAGCCTAAACCAAACCCAAAACAAAACCCAAAAACCAAAATGAACCCCAAAAACAAGCCTAAACCAAACCAAACCCAAACCAACCAAAATCAAACCCCCAAAACAAACCCAAAACAAACCCAAAACAAAACAAGCCCAAACCAACTAAAAGCCAAATCAACCAAACCAAAACCAAACCCAAAACAAAACAAAACCTAAAAACAAAACCCAACCATTCAAAGCCAAACCAACCAACACCAAAACAAAACACAAAAACAAGCCCAAACCCAAAACAAAACCCACCAAAATCAGACCCAAAAAAAAACCCAAAAAACAAACCCAAACCCAACCCAAAACAAAACACCAAAACAAAAACAAGCCCAAAACAAAACAAAACCCAAAACAAAATCCAAAAACAAGCCCAAACCAAACCCAAACCGAAACTCAAAAACAAAGCCAAACCAAAACAAAATCAAACCAACCAAACTAAAACAAACCCAAGCCAAAACTAAACCAAACCAAATCCAAAACAAAACCCAAAGACAAGCCCAAACCAAAACAAACCCAAAACAAAAACAAGCCCAAACCAAACCCAAACCGAAACTCAAAAACAAAGCCAAACCAAAACAAAATCAAACCAACTAAACTAAAACAAACCCAAGCCAAAACTAAACTAAACGAAACCAAATCCAAAACAAAACCCAAAGACAAGCCCAAACTAAAACAAACCCAAAACAAAAACAAGCCCAAACCAAACCCAAACCGAAACTCAAAAACAAAGCCAAACCAAAACAAAATCAAACCAACCAAACTAAAACAAACCCAAGCCAAAACTAAACCAAACCAAATCCAAAACAAAACCCAAAGACAAGCCCAAACCAAAACATACCCAAAACAAAAACAAGCCCAAACCAAACCCAAACGGAAACTCAAAAACAAAGCCAAACCAAAACAAAATCAAACCAACCAAACTAAAACAAACCCAAGCCAAAACTAAACCAAACCAAATCCAAAACAAAACCCAAAGACAAGCCCAAACCAAAACAAACCCAAAACAAAAACAAGCCCAAACCAAACCCAAACCGAAACTCAAAAACAAAGCCAAACCAAAACAAAATCAAACCAACCAAACTAAAACAAACCCAAGCCAAAACTAAACTAAACCAAACCAAATCCAAAACAAAACCCAAAGACAAGCCCAAACTAAAACAAACCCAAAACAAAAACAAGCCCAAACCAAACCCAAACCGAAACTCAAAAACAAAGCCAAACCAAAACAAAATCAAACCAACCAAACTAAAACAAACCCAAGCCAAAACTAAACCAAACCAAATCCAAAACAAAACCCAAAGACAAGCCCAAACCAAAACAAACCCAAAACAAAAACAAGCCCAAATCAAACCCAAACCAAAACCCAAAATCAAAGCAAAACCAACTGAAAACCAAACCAACTAAACCAAAACAAAATCAAACCAACCAAACTAAAACAAAACCAAACCAAAACCAAACCAACCAAAATCAGCCGAAAGCAAACAAAACCCAAAAACAAAAAAAAACCCAAACAGAACCCGGAAAACAAAGCCAAACCAACCAATAAAACCAACCAAACCAAAACCAATCCATCCGAAACCAAACCAAAGCCAAAAAGCAAACCAAACCAACCAAAACCAAGCCCAAAACAAACTGAAACAACCAAAACCAACCAAACCAAACCAAGCCAAACCAACCAAACCAAACCAAGCCAAACCAACCAAACCAAACCAACCAAACCAAAACCAAACCAAACCCAAAACAAAACCAAGCCAAACGTACAATAGGGAGGTTTAAAAACTACTTTCATCTGGCTACCAGAAAAATGAATTGTTACAGTCTAGGAAATGCAAACTCAAATTGGTTAAAAAGACAATGATCTCCAGGGATCATCATGAGTTTCCTCATCACACACACACATGACCCATAGAGGACATCTGGACCCCAAAGCAGAAGTTTGAAGAGTCCAGACATAGCCAAACAAACACAAACCAGATGGACTGAGAAGGAAGAGGTCAGAAAGAGAAAAAGGGTGTCTCTCCTTACACCATCACTATTACAAACAACTGCAGGCACATACAGATGTTCAAGAGCTGATCTGAGCACGTATGCACACACTTTAAAGCGCTGCTGGATTAAAGATCTCCCTGCAGTTGTGTTTAATCCAGCACAGAAGAGGCTGTTTTGTGTGTTTGATACAGGTGGAGATGAGCATCTTTCATATTGATTCATGCTACTGCTTTTCAATATCTATATAAATATTTAACATTTGACTTGCATTTTATATGAATATTTATTATGTGGGGGACAAATAAAATAAAAAAATAAATAAAAAAAATAAAATAAAAAATTTTATTAAATAAATTAAATTAAATTAAATAAATAAATAAATAAATAAATAAAATAAATAAAATTTAATAAATAAAATTTAATAAATAAAATTAAATTAATAAATAAAATAAATAAATAAATAAATAAATAAATAAAATAAATAAATAAATAAAATTAAATAAATAAAATTAAATAAATAAATAGATAAATAAATACATCTCTCACAGATCTCTTCAATATTTATATTTGTTTTATAGAATGTTTTACAATAATATATTTGTGCATATCCATTATATTAGTCAAACTTAAAATCCCGATGCAAAAATGAGTACAAATTAATATGTTAAGGGAAAATAATACATAAAGGGCTAATAAATAAAAAAAATCCACAGAAACAAAAATGTAGAAAATTCAGTAGAAATTTTGTAGTTTGTAATTTTATTATTATTGTTTTATTTGCAATAACTCGTTTGCATGTTTAAATGTATTTTTATTCCTAAACATGTTTGGTGACTAAACTTTAAATAAAGATTAATTTTTAATAAATATCACTGATTTAAAAAACAGTTTTAATTAAATGCACCAAAATACATATTTACATACTTTACTAACTGAGAAATCTATAAAAACAAGAATTTCACAAAAAAAGGGTGTACTTGTTTATGCTGAGCATTGTGTGTGTGCATATATATATATATATATATATATATATATATATATATATATATATATATATATATATATATATATATATATATTATATATATATATATATATATTATAATTATAAAAAAGTTAAATAACTTAAAAAGCACTGTTAAGTCAGTCTATCAAATTGAATTTCATCATTATCAATTGTCTACATGCATGTTATAGATCTTTTGAATGGTTTATCCAGACGTTTGTTCAAGCTCCTCACAAACCCCATATATTAAACTTTTTGTTTTTAACTTGCTTTTAACTTAAAATCACAATGCTTAAATGAATACACCCAAAATAATATGTTTGGAAAAAAAATAATAAAATGTTTAAAATGGCAGCACGGTGGCGCAGTGGGTAGCACAATTGCCTCACAGCAAGGAGGTCGCTGGCTCGAGCCTCGGCTGGGTCAGTTGGCATTTCTGTGTGGAGTTTGCGTGTTCTTCCCATGTTGGCGTGGGTTTCCTCTGGGTGCTCCGGTTTCCCCCACAGTTCAAACAAACGAATAAATGTTTGAATGAACGTTTAAAAAAAATTAAGATCACAACGCTAAAATGAATAAACAAAAAATAATGAGTTTGGGAAAAATATTAAATAAAATGTTAATTAAAAAAAAACAAGAGAAACAAACAACATACAACTGAGATTATGTAATTTGTCATTTTTGTAAAAAAAAAAAAGAACAAAAACAAATTACTAAATACACAAACAAAGCAAAACACACAAAACAAAAGAGAAAACAAACAAAAAAACACAAAACAAAAAAACACAAACAAAACACAAGACAAAACAAAAAACTAAACAAAAAGACAAAACACACACACAAAAAATAAATAAAAGACAACACACAAAACAAAATAAGACACAAAAAACCCCAAAACACAACAAAACACAACACACACACACTAAAAAAACCAAAACACAACAAAAAACCAAAACACAAAACAAAACACAAAACAAAACACATTACACGACAACAAAACACAACATAACAGAACACACCAAAACAAACGACACAAAACACATAACACGACAAACACAACAACAAAACAAAACATGACAAAACAAAACAAAACACAAAACAAAAGACACACAACACGACAAAACAAAACAACAAAACAACAAAACAAAACACGACAAAACAAAACAAAACACAAAACAAAAGACACACAACACGACAAAACACAACAACAACAAAACAAAACGTAACAAAACAAAACACAACACAACAACAAAACAAAACATGACAAAACACAACAAAACAAAACACAAAACACATAACACGACAAAACACAAACACAACAACAAAACAAAACACAAAACAAAACACACACACACACACACAAACACAACACAACAACAAAACAAAACACAAAACAAAAGACACACAACACGACAAAACAAAACACAACAACAAAACAAAACAAAACACAAAACACAACACGACAAAACAAAACACAACAACAAAACAAAACATGACAAAACAAAACAAAACACAAAACAAAAGACACACAACACGACAAAACAAAACACAACAACAAAACAAAACGTAACAAAACAAAACAAAACACAAAACAAAAGACACACAACACGACAAAACAAAACACAACAACAAAACAAAACGTAACAAAACAAAACACAACACAACAACAAAACAAAACATGACAAAACACAACAAAACAAAACACAAAACACATAACACGACAAAACACAACACAACAACAAAACAAAACACAAAACAAAAGACACAAACACACAAAACACAAACACAACACAACAACAAACAAAACACAAAACAAAAGACACACAACACGACAAAACAAAACAACAAAACACAAAACACAACACGACAAAACAAAACACAACAACAAAACAAAACATGACAAAACAAAACAAAACACAAAACAAAAGACACACAACACGACAAAACAAAACACAACAACAAAACAAAACGTAACAAAACAAACACAAACACACCAACACAAACAACATGACAAACAAAACACAAAACAAACACAAACACATACACAAACACACAAACACAACACAACAACAAAACAAACACAAACAAAAGACAACAACACACACACGACCAACACAACACAACAACAAACAAAACACAAAACAAAAGACACAACACAACAAACACAAAACACAACACAAACAAAAACAAAACACAAAACAAAAGACACAACACACAACATGACAAAACAAAACACAACAACAAAACACAAAACAAAACACAAAACAAAAGACACAACACACAACATGACAAAACACAACACAACAACAAAACATGACAAAACAAAACAAAACACAAAACAAAAGACACAACACACAACATGACAAAACAAAACACAACACAACAACAACACCAAAACATAACAAAACAAAACAAAACAAAACAAAACACATAACACGACAAAACACAACACAAACAAAACAAAACAAAACACAAAACAAAAGACACAACACACAACACGACAAAACAAAACACAACAACAAAACAAAACATGACAAAACAAAACAAAACACAAAACAAAAGACACAACACACAACATGACAAAACAAAACACAACACAACAACAACACCAAAACATAACAAAACAAAACAAAACAAAACAAAACACATAACACGACAAAACACAACACAACAACAAAACAAAACAAAACACAAAACAAAAGACACAACACACAACACACAAAACAACATTACAAACAAAACACAAAACAGACACAACACACAACATTACAAAACACAACAAAACAACAAAACAAACAAAACAAAACAAAACACAAAACAAAATACACACACACAACATTACAAAAAAACAAACACACAAACACAAACAACACCAACAAACAAAACAAAACAACAAACAAAAAACAAACAAAACAAAACAAAACAAACAAAACACAAAACAAAAGCACAACACACAACTACAAAACACAACACACACACAACAAAACAAACACAAAACAAAATACACAATACACAACACTACAACACAAACACAACAACAAAACAAAACACAAACACATACACAATACACAACACTACAACACACACAACACAACAAAACAAAACACAAAACAAAGAAACACAACACTACAAAACACAACACACACAAAACAAAACAACACAAAACAAAACACAAAACAAATACACAACACACAACATTACAAAACACAACACAACAACAAAACAAAACACAAAACAAAATACACAATACACAACACTACAAAACACAACACAACAAAAAACAAACACAAACAAAACAAAACAAAAACACAACACACAACAACTACACAAAACACAACACAACAACAAAACAAAACACAAACAAAACACAATACACAACCAACACACAAAACACACAACAAAACAAAACACAAAACAAAACAAAACACAACACAAACACACACAACAACAAACAAAACAACAAAACAAAATACACAATACCACAACACGACAAAACACAACAACAAAACAAAACACAAAACACACTCAAAACAAACACAACACACAACACGACAAAACACAACACAACAACAAAACAAACACCAAAACAAAAAACACAATACACAACACGACAAAACACAACACAACAACAAAACAAAACACAAAACAAAACACAAAACAAAAGACACAACACACAACACACAAAACACAACACAACAACAAAACAAACACAAAACAAATACACAATACACAACACACAAAACACAACAACAACAAAACAAAACACAAAACAAACACAAAACAAAAGACACACACACAACATTACAAAACACAACAACAAAACAAAACACAAAACAAAATACACAATACACAACACACAAAACACAACACAACAACACACAAAACACAAAACAAAAAAAGACAACACACACCACGACAAACACAACACACAACAAACAAAACACAAACAAAACACAAAACAAAAGACACAACACACAACACGACAAACACAACCAACAACAAACAAAACACAAAACAAAACACAAAACAAAATACACAACACACACCGACAAAACACACACACACAACAAAACAAAACACAAAACAAAAACACAACAAAATACAACAATACACACAACACGACAAAACACAACACAACAACAAAACAAAACTCAAAACAAGAATGACACAACACACAACACTACAAAACACAACACAACAACAAACAAAACAAAACAAAACAAACACAAAACAAAATACACATACACACAACCTACAAAACCAACACAACAACAAAACAAACACAAACAAAACACAAAACAAAATACACAAACACCAACCTACAAAACACAACACACAACAAAACAAACACAAACAAAACACAAAACAAAACACAAAACAAAATACCAACACACAACACAACAAACAACACAACAACACACAAACACAAAAAAATACACAATACACAACACGACAAAACAAACACAACAACAAAACACAAAACAAAACACAAACAAAAGACACAACACAACATTACAAAAACACACAACACAAAACATTACAAAACAAAACAAACACAAAACAAATACACAACACCAACATTACAAACAAACACAACACAACAACAACACCAAACATAACAAACAAACAAAACAAAACAAACACATAACACTACAAAACACAACACAACAACAAAACAAACAAAACAAAACAAAAATACTACACCACACAACACGACAAAACAAAACACAACAACAAAACAAAACATGACAAAACAAAACAAAACACAAAACAAAAGACACAACACACAACATGACAAAACAAAACACAACACAACAACAACACCAAAACATAACAAAACAAAACAAAACAAAACAAAACACATAACACGACAAAACACAACACAACAACAAAACACAAAACAAAAGACACAACACACAACACTACAAACAAAACATTACAAAACAAAACACAAAACAAAAGTACACACACACACAACATTACAAAACACACAAACAACAAAACATTACAAAACAAAACAAACCAAAACAAAATACTACAAACACACAACATACAAAAAACAAACACAACACAACAAAACCAAAACAAAACAAAACAAAACAAAACAAAACAAAACAAACACAACAAAACAAAACAAAACACAACAAAACAAAACAAACAAACAAAACAAAACAAAACACATAACACGACAAAACACAACACAACAACAAAACAAAACAAAACACAAAACAAAAGACACAACACACAACACGACAAAACACAACAACAAAACAAAACACAAAACACAAGACACAATACACAACACGACAAAACACAACACAACAACAAAACAAAACATGACAAAACAAAACACAAAACAAAAGACACAACACACAACACGACAAAACACAACACAACAACAAAACAAAACATGACAAAACAAAACACAAAACAAAAGACACACAACACGACAAAACACAACACAACAACAAAACAAAACATGAAAAAAACAAAACACAACAAAACAAAACACACCAAAAAAAACACGACAAAACACAAAACCAAAACTATCAAACCAACCAGACCCTATCTTTTCTCTTCTATTTTCTATGTAATAGTTCTCCCAGCACCTCACAAACAAACAAACGAATAAACAAACAGGCAAACAAAGCTTATTTCAGCAACAAGTGAGCACAAGAAACCCCCAAACTCAGAAGTGGGCGAGGGGGCAGAGTTTCACACCGCAGGACTCTCATGCTCCGCGGTCAACCGGCGTTTAAGAGCGCGCCTTTGCTCCAGTCGGACTTCTTTTGTCATGCAAACCGTAACCTTCAGAGGCGCATTGACTGCAGGTACAGCGGAGGCACAATGGCGTACAGTAGCATCCTCCTCTCGGGTTCCTCTGACCTGCCAGAAATCCTGCGCTCCCACAGTCCTCGTCTTCCAGTAAAATAAAGCTGTCCGGCGATGACATCACACTCGCTTATTTTTTTCTGCGCTCTGCCATGGAGATGCGTCTGGGATGGCAGAGACCGCAGAGATGAAAGACGGCATTAGTGCGAGAGCATGGAGAGCAGTTTCTTTTCTTTCTTTCTGGGGTTTGAGCTCGGCTGAAAAGATCAGCAAAACTGTGAACGTTTTCATGCTGACCGACGACGACAACCACACTGGAACTAGAGCCAATGAGGATCTCAAACACTTGATCAGATCAGACTGACCTGCAGCAAAAACAACCCTTTCACATACAGCAGAGGGGTTTGATTCATTAGAGCTGTCAAAAGATTCGTATATACTGAGAGTGCAGAATTATTAGGCTGTATAAGTTGTATTTTTGAGGATTAATTTTATTATTGAACAACAACCATGTTCTCAATGAACCCAAAAACTCATTAATATCAAAGCTGAATATTTGTGGAAGTAGTTTTTAGTTTGTTTTGAGTTTGAGCTATTTTAGGAGGATATCTGTGTGTGCAGGTGACTATTACTGTGCAGAATTATTAGGCAACTTAACAAAAAACAAATATATCCCCATTTCAATGATTTATTTTCACCAGTGAAACCAATATAACATCTCAACATTCACAAATATACATTTCTGACATTCAAAAACTAAACTAAAACAAATCAGTGACCAATATAGCCACCTTTCTTTGCAAGGACACTCAAAAGCCTGCCATCCATGGATTCTGTCAGTGTTTTGATCTGTTCACCATCAACATTGCGTGCAGCAGCAACCACAGCCTCCCAGACACTGTTCAGAGAGGTGTACTGTTTTCCCTCCTTGTAAATCTCACATTTGATGATGGACCACAGGTTCTCTATGGGGTTCAGTTCAGGTGAACAAGGAGGCCATGTCATTAGTTTTTCTTCTTTTAGACCCTTTCTTGCCAGCCACGCTGTGGAGTACTTGGACGCGTGTGATGGAGCATTGTCCTGCATGAAAATCATGTTTTTCTTGAAGGATGCAGACTTCTTCCTGTACCACTGCTTGAAGGTGTCTTCCAGAAACTGGCAGTAGGACTGGGAGTTGAGCTTGACTCCATCCTCAACCTGAAAAGGCCCCACAAGCTCATCTTTGATGATACCAGCCCAAACCAGTACTCCACCTCCACCTTGCTGGCGTCTGAGTCAGACTGGAGCTCTCTGCCCTTTACCGATCCACCCACGGGCCCATCAAGACTCACTCTCATTTCATCAGTCCATAAAACCTTAGAAAAATCAGTCTTGAGATATTTCTTGGCCCAGTCTTGACGTTTCAGCTTGTGTGTCTTGTTCAGTGGTGGTCAAAAGAAAGGTTTCAGCCTTTCTTACCTTGGCCATGTCTCTGAGTATTGCACACCTTGTGCTTTTGGGCACTCCAGTGATGTTGCAGCTCTGAAATATGGCAAAACTGGTGGCAAGTGGTGTCTTGGCAGCTGCACGCTTGACTTTTCTCAGTTCATGGGCAGTTTATTTTGCGCCTTGGTTTTTCCAGACTCTTCTTGCGACCCTGTTGACTATTTTAAATGAAACGCTTGATTGTTGGATGATCACGCTTCAGAAGCTTGGCAATTTTGAGAGTGCTGCATCCCTCTGCAAGATATCTCACTATTTTTGACTTTTCGGAGCCTGTCAAGTCCTTCTTTTGACCCATTTTGCCAAAGGAAAGGAAGTTGCCTAATAATTATGCACACCTGATATAGGGTGTTGATGTCATTAGACCACACCCCTTCTCATTACAGAGATGCACATCACCTAATATGCTTAATTGGTAGTAGGCTTTCGAGCCTATACAGCTTGGAGTAAGACAACATGCATAAAGAGGATGATGTGCTCAAAATACTCATTTGCCAAATAAATCTGCACTGCCTGTATAGATTATCAGCCCTGTGTAATATTTATTCTTTCTCAAACATTTCTCAAGTGATATTTAACTAGATTAAGGATTTTCTCACAGTATTTCCTCTAATGTTTTTTCTTCTGGAGAAAGTCTTATTTGTTTTATTTCAACTAGAATAAAAGCAGTTTTAAATTGTTTTAAAGTCATTTTAAGGTCAATATTATTAGCCCCCTTAAGAAATATTTGTTTTGGATTGTCTCCAGAACAAACCACTGTTATACAATAGGGGTGGGATGATACAGGTAACTCACGATTCAATTCTGTGGCGATATGTGGCCCACGATAATGATAATATCATCGCAATATCTACGATATTCAATATATTGGAAGAAATTTCATCAACGATATATCACGATATACGTATACGACTGAAAAAGAAAAAATACCCATAATAAGGCAATCTTATGACTGTCATTCATAGCAGTGGCGGCTGGTCAATAGAGGGCGCTGGGGCGCCGCCCCCCTTCAAGTTAGACCCCTTTAATATGTTAATATTTATTATCACAAATATTAACTAAATAAATTGATTTAATTATAACATTCTAACATTTATTGTAGTCATACTAACATTTATTGAAAAAAAATGTATGAACAATATTTTTTCATATGTGTGCGGGGCGCCGGACTAATGAGTGTCTATGTAGGTACACAAACTTTTGCGATGCACGTGATATGACGATAAGCTCTAATTGGCCGGTTTTAAATTGTCTTTGGGGTGCAGCGCTCTGCGTCCCGAACCCTCCAATTTTTGTTGTTAGAACGAATCATATTTGTTTTTATATGATTGGCCTTATGTGACTGGACCATTCTCACTTAGACCGTTCAGCAGCAGCTCGTCTGTGCCGACCTTTAATCATAGTGAAAGCAAGTGCAATTTCTCGAGATGGAGGAAAATTCTGTTGTATCTTTGCAAAAATATCTGTTCACAAGGCATTTGGATGAAAAAAAAAAAAAGAATCAAAAAGCTTGGACCAGATCGACCTTCCTTGCAAATTCAGCAGTAGTCAAGTGATCGCGGGCGCGCGTATATTCGGGGCTTTCAGCACTTGTCATGACAATGGAGTTGGCTGGCAGGTTGTGATGTAAGTCATGCCTTTACTGTTTTCCGTGTTTGCTGTTTCAAACAGCATGACGCAAGAGAGGCTGAATGCATTGGCCATGCTGTCAATAGAGAAGAGACTGGTGACTGAGATGACTGACTTTAACCATTAAGGTCATTGAGAAATTTGCAAGCCAGAAAGAAAGGAGAGCAAAATTAATTTTTAGGTAGTGCTACTGGCCAGTGATTAGGCAACATTTATGTGTGTGTGTGTGTGTGTGTGTGTGTGTGTGTGTGTGTTTACTGGTTATCTTGATTTCTTCATTACTGATAATAAACCCAAATTGAACTAAAATAAACTGATTTGTGATGCGTGTGTGGTTGGTTATGAAATGTTGAAATGAGGATGAGATTGTTTTGGAGTAGTCGTCTAATGACGCAATGTGATTGACTGTGGGATAAAAGGGTGGAGTATGGGGATTGTGTTACACACTGAGGAAGGCATCGCGCCGAAACGTTTGTGTTTTTTGAGTCACCCGTAGAATGTAAAAATAAAAACTACACGAAGCAATTATTTGATGAGTGCGAATCATTACCTTCTTGAATTATTTAAATTCCCAAATTCTGACTGAGGAGAGTTGAATGTGCTGGCCAGTTTGTTATTTAAAACCTAGTGATATATGATGTAATGAATGTGTATTTTAAATAGAAGTATAGCCTATTTTTCATATTTCTTTATTTTATACCTTTACAAAATGTTTTTGGTACATCAAAAAGTGTGACCATCTGACAAACTAATCCAGCAAATAAAAAATAGAGCTTAAAATGGGACCAAAACACAGTATTTAAATCTCATAATTAAATAGAAAATGAGTTGAATAACTGCAAAAAGTCCACTGGCTATGAGCCTGTAATATATATTATAAATAAATCATCAGAGAGTAGCTGTATATATAATATGCTAGAGAATGTCTAAGTTACTACAAGTCTCATTTATTTATTTTAATAAATTTATTTATTTTTAATAAAAAAATATTTATTGTATTGATTATATTTAAGTGCATTAAATGTGGTGGCACTGACATATTTTACTCTCCCAAATTTATATTTTACCAATGATTAAAAACTGTTAGGATGATGAAGCAGAGTAAGCTCATTTTTTTGTGAGGCACAGGCACACCACAGGAGACACTGTGTGTGTGCGTGAGCGTTTGTGTGTGGTTGTTTTGGTTTCCATGGTAACAGACTGGCAGGACTTTCCAGGATTGTTGCCAAATAATAACCGGAAAAGCATATGCAATGTACAGAAGAAAGTCTGTTTAGAATTGAATTTGTATCTTTAATGTTCATTTTACATTTTTAAATTTTAATTTAAAATTAATTGAAGTTGCTGAGATTTTAATCAGTGGCACTGTGGCCTCACAGCAAGAAGATCGCTGGTTCGAGTCCCAGCTGGGTCAGTTGGCATTTCTGTGTGGAGTTTGCATGTTCTCCAAGTGTTGGCGTGGGTTTCCTCCGGGTGCTGCGGTTTCCCCCGCAGTCCAAATCATGCACTATGGGTGAACTGGATAAACTAAATTGGCCGTAGTGTATGAGTGTGTGTGTGAATGACTGTGTATGGGTGTTTCCTAGTGCTGGGTTGCAAGTGGAAGCGCATCCGCTGCTTAAAACATATTCTGCAATAGTTGGCGGTTCATTCTGCTGTGGCGACCCCTGATAAATAAGAGACTAAGCCGAAGGAAAAAATGAACAAATAAATGTTGATGCCGACACCCCGTTCGAGCAGGCATTAATCTATAATGCTGTATATTATTGGGAGAGCAGTGACTGGCTATTCGGCTAGTTTGTTTCAACAACCTGGCAACCCTGATCAATCCTATAAATGTCAGACACAGGCTGATAACACGTGAATCTCCAGCTGGACAGACTTTACAGTCCCGAATTTCTGCGCTGAGTGACATCGACGGCACTTCAGCAATAAATTCAGACTCTGTAAATCAGCGCAGATTTTATTTACTGTATCGGATCCCTCAATAATGCGATCCAGAGCGAATGTGTTCATGTGTGAGAGAGCCAAGGTTTATTTGATGAAACTGCGTGATCTTTACCAGACAAATGTGACTGTGTGTGAGCAGATGCTGAAGATTCCCATCACGTCTGAGCCGATGACGGATCTGAAACAGAGCAGAAGAGCTGCAGTCAGGAAAAAGAAACTGAAATCAGCACATTTCACCTCTGTAAACACTGCAATCCATTGGGCATCACATTTCATGTCTATTTGATCAACAACTGCAGCAAATGTTTACTATTGTGAAATTATATTAGAATTTAAAGGTCCTGTGAAGTGCTCTGAAATGAGCATTTTTATTTGATGCTCGACATAATTTTAACTGAATCATGAAGATAGGGCGGGACACAGAGTAGCTCCTCCCCTTTAAAAACCAATAGCATTTTATCACAGCTCTGCCTATGAGAGTGGTTGAGCTCAAGTACATCAAATGAAAAGCCAATGAGAAGACGGGGGCAGGGCTTGTCAGAGAGCATTTAATTGGTCAAAAGACTTGACGAGAAACTGAAGTATGACGTAAATAAAATCATTGATCCATTTAGGCGGAAGTGACAAACTGCAAGCTTTACATGTTTATATTAGTTTTAAGTCCTCTGAATGTGAATTTGTTCATTGTTTTGATGCACAATAGCTCATAGATATCCTAAAAACTAACAATACTGATACTAACATCTAAAAAAACCTTATTTTAATTTCATGGGACCTTTAAACAAGCCATTTTCTATGTGAATAGACTGTCCAACGTAACTTATTCCTGAATTTGTTGTTCAGCTCATTCAGAAATAAGTCTAATATGATGATTTGATGATCAAGGAACATTTCTGAACATTATCATCAATGCTGAAATCAGTTGTGCCGCTTAAGCTTTTTGGGGAAATAGTAAATTCAGGTGCCTTTGTAGAAAAGAATGATTATTTTATTTAAAATAGAATTTTAAAATCAGGTATATTTTACAACTTTAGTTCAACTAAACCTAAATATAGACCATTTCAATGTGGCGATGTCACTGGCCAGCCTGATCTCACGAGAAAGCGTAAGTATTTTACGTTTTGTCAGTTTAGTGGTCAAGTTCAGTCGTATGAAAATGTACAATTTTAAAAAGGAGGCGTGGCACCCAACCCCGCCCCTAAACCTAACCGTCATTGGGTGATGAGCAAATCGTACTAAATTGTACGAATTAGATCGTACGAATTAGCCATTAAATCAAAAAGTTACGAATTGCCGTGAGATTGCGTTGCACTGGCCCATGAACATTTCCTGCTTGTCAAACTATTTCATAGCTGTAAGAAGAGGCAATTCAATCATATCTTAATGTAAAACTGTTATTCTAACATTATCAATATGTGGACCTTTTTGGATTCTCTTAAGCTACAGAAATTAAAAATGTAAAACAGGAAATACGTTGGGATTGTTATTGTTTACATGCCTCAAAATGGTCTATAAAACAGCGTATTTCTTTATAGCTGTAATTGAAAACAGGACATTTATTTTTACTTAAAGTAACTAAATGGGAGGATTTTACTTTTATTTAACTAAAATAAACTTTACGTTTGCCTTTGCACAAGTGTAAAAGATAAAAACAGCAGTTACACACACACACACACACACACACACACACACACACACACACACACACACACACACACTTTTTTTTTTAACAAAATGTTAAATGTATTTTTATGGTTCTCTTTTTCTTCATCTTTATAAATTATTTTACAAATTAATTTAGGTGTACTATTTTTCACTATTTATTTTTCACATTATATCTTCTCAAAATATTTTATGTCAAAATACTAGGGGTGTCAAAATTAATCGTTTCTTCGGTGCACCGCGATGCAGACGCGGACAATTCTGTATCGGTTCAGTAATAATCATAACCGGTTATTATATACTGACGTCATTTATCTCACATGCGCTATGTCGCCGTAGCTTACTATGGCGAGGGAGGCGAGCCGCTAGCGCGATTATTTACAACGCTCTAACTACGAAAAACACACAATGTGCACAATTTCACTGCGTGTGTGTTTGCTAAACACTGTTTCACTGAAACTTGGAGCAAAAGCCCCTATTTCACGGCGATTAAGAGAATGAAAGTAATCTCCATTTCTCTCTCTCTGTCTCACTGTGGCCCATGAGTGCATCTGTGTAGAGCGCCAACGCGTAAGAGCCAATCGCAGCCCTTTCTGTTGAGCGCGTGACCAATCAAAGGGGAGTAAGAAATAACTTGGTAGACAAGGCTCAGAAAGCGAGCGGGATATTTATATTTGGTTATTTGCTATAGACCATTTCAATGTGGTCATGTCATTGGCCCATGAACATTTCCTGCTTGACGTTAAACTATTTCCTAACTGTAACAAGAGGCAATTCAATCATAACTTGACTTTAAATCAGCCGTCATAACACTATTTATCAATATGTGGACCTTTTTGGATTCTCAGAAGCAATGGAAACTAAAAATGTAAAACAGGATACGTTAGGGCCATTGTTTTTGTTTACATCCCTCAAAATGGTCTATAAATGCTCGTGTTGCTTAAAGGTACAGTTTATATGTCTGACTGTTTGTATTAAAGGACAAAATTGTTTTACAAATAGTATATAAATATATTTATACATTTTAATACAATAATTGCTGTGCTGTGAAGAAAATATAAAACTGTGTATGGAAAGAATCGTCAATGCACCGTGATGCACCGAGATATCCAACTGAACCGAATCGATGGCATGATAATCGTAACCGAACCGAACCGTGAGACCAGTGTAGGTTCACACCTCTACAAAATACTAATGATTTTTTCTGAAAAACAGTAAAAAAAAAATTAACAAATAAATCTAAATGGTCATCAGGAGTTAAAAAACCATTCAATAATTAAAGCTAATTCCGTCCAGAAAGAACAGAGATTAAAAAATGTAGTGACGTAAACAAATATATATCGTTTTTTTTATTTATATAATCCTTCTGGAGGAAATGAGCTTTCATGATTTAATGAATTAAGTCTGACCCCAAACTAAAAGTATATTATAAGCAGTGTATCTACAGTTGCAATCAGAATTATTGAACCCCCATTGAATTTATTTTTCTTTTTTAAATATTTCCCAAATGATGTTTAACAGAGCAAGGAAATTTTCACAGTATGTCTGATAATATTTTTTCATCTGGAGAAAGTCTTATCTGTTTTATTTCGGCTAGAATAAAAGCAGTTTTTAATTTTTTAAAACCCATTTTAAGGTCAATATTATTAGCCCCTTTAAGCTATATATTTCTCAATAGTCTACAGAACAAACCATCGTTATACAATAACTTGCCTAATTACCCTAACCTGCCTAGTTACCCTAATTAACCTATTTAAGCCTTTAAATGTCCCTTTAAGCTGTATAGAAGTGTCTTAAAAAATATCTAGTCAAATATTATTTACTGTCATCATGGCAAAGATAAAATAAATCAGTTATTAGAGATGAGTTATTAAAACTATTATGATTAGAAATGTGCTGAAAAAATTTTCTCTCCGTTAAACAGAAATTAGGGAAAAAAATAAACAGGGGGGCTAATAAATCAGGGGGTTGAATAATTCTGATTGCAACTGTATATGCATATGTTAAAAGAAATGTAAGAGATCAACACAATAACTATAATTTCAGATTCGTACTACTAGATGTTCTCTCTCCTTCTCTCTCTCTCTTGACACACTTGAGAAATGTCCAACCACTGAGCCAAGACACAATGAATCAATCCTCGTATCAGCCGGTCTGCTTGTAGATAAGCCTGATAAACTCTGTGTTTAACTACAGTACAGTACAATACAGTAGGAAAAAGCCCATCCTGGGCTCTCCACAGTTCTCCAGCAGTGACATCACACTGTCTGAGAGACAACAGAGCCTCCCTCTTTTATTCCGAACAGATGGAAAAACAAATAACAGATCCAGTATGATTGTGAAGCCAAGCAGAACCAGGCCTCCACTCCCTGTGACATCTCAATTATCACTGATAAATCTGACTTTCCTCTAATCGCTCCAAACAGAGGCTCGCTCTTCATGTTCTGACTGGAAGAAAACACACTTACCTGCACTGCAAAAAGTGATTAAAAAAAGCCACTTTAAAACGTGAGTAAATCCAGTGCTTTCAATCGATTTAATTGCCTTTACTTTATAAAATGAGTAAATTTATTATAACTTGGAATGGTTAAGTTGACTATAATAAGACTATATTATAATTATGCACATAACTCATTTTCTTAATAATTTGAAGGCAATAGGTTTACACATTATATAGTCAACAAAATAAATTTAAAACAATGCGTTTACTCACTGTATGAAGTGAAGTCAACAAATCATTTTAAAAGCAACAGACTGAACAAACATTTTTCAAAAGAAAAATCAACTATTTGCTTTAAAATCAACGGATTTACTCATCTTTTTTATAGTAAAGTCAATTAATCACTTAGAAAGTGAGTAAACCTGTTGCTTTTAAAGAGATTAATTGACTTTACTTATAATAATTGAGTAAACCTGTTGCTTTTAAAGAGATTAATTGACTTTACTTATAATAATTGAGTAAACCTGTTGATTTTAAAGCGATTAGTTGACTTTACTTATAATAATTGAGTAAACCTGTTGATTTTAAAGCGATTAGTTGACTTTACTTATAATAATTGAGTAAACCTGTTGCTTTTAAAGCGATTAGTTGACTTTACTTAAAATAATTGAGTAAACATGTTGATTTTAAAGCTATTAGTTGACTTTACTTATATTAATTGAGTAAACCTGTTGATTTTAAAGGGATTAATTGACTTTACTTATAATAATTGAGTAAACCTGTTGATTTTAAAGCGATTAGTTGACTTTACTTATAATAATTGAGTAAACCTGTTGATTTTAAAGTGATTAGTTGACTTTACTTATAATAATTGAGTAAACCTGTTGCTTTTAAAGAGATTAATTGACTTTACTTATAATAATTGAGTAAACCTGTTGATTTTAAAGCGATTAGTTGACTTTACTTATAATAATTGAGTAAACCTGTTGCTTCTAAAGTGATTAGTTGACTTATAATAATTGAGTAAACCTGTTGCTTTTAAAGCGATTAGTTGACTTTACTTATAATAATTGAGTAAACCTGTTGCTTTTAAAGTGATTAGTTGACTTTACTTATAATAATTGAAGAAAACCTGTTGCTTTTAAAGTGCTTAGTTGACTTTACTTATACTAATTGAGTAAACCTGTTGCTTTTAAAGCGATTAGTTGACTTATAATAATTGAGTAAACCTGTTGCTTTTAAAGTGCTTAGTTGACTTTACTTATAATAATTGAGTAAACCTGTTGCTTTTAAAGCGATTAGTTGACTTATAATAATTGAGTAAACCTGTTGCTTTTAAAGTGCTTAGTTGACTTTACTTATAATAATTGAGTAAACCTGTTGCTTTTAAAGTGATTAGTTGACTTTACTTATAATAATTGAGTAAACCTGTTGCTTTTAAAGCGATTAGTTGACTTTACTTAATTAAAGTGAGTAAACCTGTTGATTTTAAGCGATTAGTTGACTTTATTTAATTAAAGTGAGTAACCTGTTGATCTTAAAGCGATTAATTGACTTTATTTAATTAAAGTGAGTAAACCTGTTGCTTTTAAAGCGATTAGTTGACTTAACTTTAGAAAGTGAGTACACCTGTTGCTTATAAAGTAATGTCAACTAATCACTTTAAAATCAACTAATCACTTTAAAAGCAACAGGTTTACTCACTTTTTTTAAGTAAAGTCAACTCATCGCTTTAAAATCAACAGGTTTACTCACTTTTTTTAAGTAAAGTCAACTCATCGCTTTAAAAGCAACAGGTTTACTCACTTTTTTTAAGTAAAGTCAACTCATCGCTTTAAAATCAACAGGTTTACTCACTTTTTTTAAGTAAAGTCAACTCATCGCTTTAAAAGCAACAGGTTTACTCACTTTTTTAAGTAAAGTCAACTAATCACTTTAAAATCAACAGGTTTACTCACTTTTTTTAAGTAAAGTCAACTCATCGCTTTAAAATCAACAGGTTTACTCACTTTTTTTAAGTAAAGTCAACTCATCGCTTTAAAATCAACAGGTTTACTCACTTTTTTAAGTAAAGTCAACTCATCGCTTTAAAATCAACAGGTTTACTCACTTTTTTTAAGTAAAGTCAACTCATCGCTTTAAAATCAACAGGTTTACTCACTTTTTTAAGTAAAGTCAACTCATCGCTTTAAAATCAACAGGTTTACTCACTTTTTTTAAGTAAAGTCAACTCATCGCTTTAAAATCAACAGGTTTACTCACTTTTTTTAAGTAAAGTCAACTAATCACTTTAAAAGCAACAGGTTTACTCACTTTTTTTAAGTAAAGTCAACTAATCACTTTAAAAGCAACAGGTTTACTCACTTTTTTTAAGTAAAGTCAACTCATCGCTTTAAAGCAACAGGTTTTACCTCACTTTTTTAAGTAAAGTCAACTAATCACTTTAAAATCAACAGTTTTACTCACTTTTTTAAGTAAAGTCAAACTCATTCGCTTTAAAAATCAACAGGTTTACTCACTTTTTTTAAGTAAGTCAACTCATCGCTTAAAATCAACAGGTTTAACTCACTTTTTTAAGTAAAGTCAACTCATCGCTTTAAAATCAACAGGTTTACTCACTTTTTTTAAGTAAAGTCAACTCATCGCTTTAAAAGCAACAGGTTTACTCACTTTAAGTAAAGTCAACTAATCACTTTAAAATCAACAGGTTTACTCACTTTTTTTAAGTAAAGTCAACTAATCACTTTAAAAGCAACAGGTTTACTCACTTTAAGTAAAGTCAACTAATCGCTTAAAAAAAACTGAGTAAACCCATTGATTTTCTAGCGTTTAGTTGACTTTAATTTAAAAAATGAGTATACCTGTTGCTTTTAAAGTAAAGTCAAACAAAAAAAGTCTTCTATTACAATCATTTTCACTGGTGGAATAAAACCCAAGTTGCTCAATATTATAATTCTCTTGTTTACTAAACAGTGAAGCAACATCATAAACGTGTCGATATTCAAAACAACAGCAAAACTCTGATACATCAGATCAACAAACATCATAATATGTGATTGATGCAAACCATTAAATCACTGCTGTAATAAGTACTCCAGTTGACATACAGTATAGGCCCATCATAATCATCAGTAATAACCCCATAAGTGCATTTATTGTCATCATAATCGTGTGTGAACAGAATCACCTTCACGCCCTGCTGCAGATGCTGCTTTAATGCCTTGCTGATAAATTACACTCATTTTAATAACTATCTTTTGCAGGAACAGACATAATTCCTGGAAAATAAATGAGTCAGCTCTTGACTCAGAGGGAAAACAGCTCAATTAGTTATCAGAGGGGAAAAATCATTGTTTTATATAGAGAAAGACAATGATTGTGATTTTGGAGAAATCTGGCCAAATCTCCTGGCTTCTCGCAACCTTCTGACGGACAAAACACAAGCAAAAAATGATGAATTCTTAACACAAAACAGAACAAAAAGCATGGTAAAAACTGGCAGAGAGCAGAGATCTGTTCACTCAAATGCAGATCAGGGACTGAAGAAAGATTCACTTCTGAAAAACAACTTACAACATCTATTAATGTATTAATTATGATGCCTGTAATCTTGTAAAAAAGGTTCAAGAGTGGTTTTGCGATCTTTTACTAGTTTATATTTAGCCTTTTTGTTGGTTGTTTTTGTTTTTATTTCAGTAATTTTTTTCTTATGCTTTTAACAGCAAGTGTTGTAAAATGTTTATATGTAAACTCTAATAATAATAATAATACACAATGCATAATAATAAACTCCAGGACTACAAATTAAAATATGATAAGGTAAAACCATTTTTGCTACTGTGAAAAAAATAAATCCATATACAAAATAAATAAATGCATAGATAAAATAAATGCATAGATAAAATAAATCTATAATAAAATGATAGATTAAAAATAGATAAAAAAATAAATAAACAACTGTATAGATAACATAAATAAAAAAAATACATGCATAGATAAATAAATCCAGACAATTTAAATAAATTAATTAATAATGGATTAAAATAGATATATATATAATAAATACATTTATTTATAAATAAATAAATAGATAGATAAAAAGTGGATAAATAAATAAATAAATGCATAAATAAAATAAATAAATAGATAAATTCATAGAAAAATAAATCTATAGACAATATAAATAAATAAAAGATAAAATAAATAAAATAGTTAAAAAGTGGATAGATAAATAAATAAATGCATAAACAAATAAAATAAATAAATAGATAAATTCATAGATAAATCTATAGACAATATAAATAAATACTAGATTATATATATGTATACACACACACACACACACACACACACACACACACACACACACACACACACACACACACACACACACACACACACACACACACACACACACACACACAGTTAAAGTCAGAATTATTCGCCCCCCTTTGAATTTTTTTCCTTTTTTTAATTTTTCCCAAATATGTTTAACAGAGCAAGGAAATTTTCACAGTATGTCTGATAATATTTTTTCTTCTGGAGAAAGTCTTATTTGTTTTAATTTGGCTAGAATAAATTAATGAATATTTTAAAAAACATTTTAAGGTTAAAATGATTAGCCCCTTTAAGCTAATTTTTTTTTCTGATTGTCTACAGAACAAACCATCGTTATACAATAACTTGCCTAATTACCCTAACCTGCCTAGTTAACCTAATTAACCTAGTTAAGCCTTTAATAAATAATTAAGCTAATAATTCTGACTTCAACTGTATATATATATATATTTATAGAATGAATAAATAAATAAATAAATAAAATGCTGCATAATGCTGTTGTCATTATTACTAACATTACGAATTAATTAATTAATGAATATTGTTTCATTAAATTTTAAAATAAAAGAGAACATTACACAAATACAGTAATTATACTAACAGCAATAGTTTCACGATGCTAAAATCACAACACATATACATTCACTATATTTGTGTTCATAAGTTTCTTTGCAGATGGCTGGTAAAAAAAGGTCTATTTAATAAAAAAATTAATAAACATGGTTCAATAATCAACATTAGTTCAATTTTTGTTTTAATTTAAAAGATAATCTGCACAGAAAACCAATTTAATCTGCAAGGAATACAATAGAACTGTCATATACTTTGTATATCACCATATCAGCCTAAAAATAACAACCTGTAATTTTGTATTGTGTAGATTTGAATGTATTACTTGCTAAATTGTCCATCAACAAAATAAAGTGATAAATTTGCAATAATCTATATGGCAGAGCTACTAAATGCTCGATTCTGATTGTCTTGGATGTTCTAAAGTGTGCCAGAGGCATTGAACAGTTGCTTATATTGATTTATTTATGTCTCTTTCTTTTCTTTCAGATGTTCCTCAACCCCTGCTCAACCTCCATCAGCAGATCCAGATGGACACAGAGGAATGTAATCATCAGATCTGCCCTTTTCTTTCCCTCTTGTCCTCCAAATCATGACAAGATATTCTACAAAAAGCAATTTTGAAACCAATAGAGTATTTCAAAACTCTGTCAGAAACTAAAGAAAAGGCCAAAACAATGAACTGCTTTTCTTTTCTTTTTTTTTAGAAACGCTGACAGATTTATGAGAAAAAAAGAAAAACTCATCATTCATGTACATACTACTGTATATTTTGGACCATTTGAATAAAAATCATGTAATCAATTATATGATGATTTACCATAGAACAGTTTTTGCAATGCAATGCAATGCAATGAAATGTCATTAAATGTATTCCAATAACATGTGGTAAAATGCAATGCAACAAAATGCAATTTAATAAAACAAAATGCAATGCAAATAAAATAAAATAAAACACAATGAAATAAAATGTTATAAAAAATAAATGTAATAAAATAAAATTGTGCAATACAAATAATTAAATACATAATAAATTAATCCAAATAAAATAGAGCAATGAAATAATATAAAAAGCAAATAAAAGTGCAATAAAATAAAAAATGCAAAAATATTTATAAATATGAAATAAAAATTAAAAAGTGCAATAAAAAATGCAATAAAATAAAAATAAAGTGCAATACAAATAATAATTAAATAAAAATAAATAGTGCATTTAACAAAAACAAAATCAAGATATTAAAATGTAATAAAAAATAAAATAGGGCAATAAAATAATTAAATACATATTAAATTTATCTAAATGAAATAGAGCAATGAAATAATATAAAAAGCAATAAAATAAATATGAAATAAAATAAAATAAAAAAGTGCAATAAAACAAAACAAAATGCAAAATGTTTTAATAAATATTAATTTAAAAATTGCAATAAAATAAAAATAAAAATAAAGTGCAATACAAATAATAAATAAAAACAAAAAACAAAAACAAAACAAAACAAAACAAAACAAAAAATAAAATAAAATAAAATAAAATAAAATAAAATAAAATAAAATAAAATAAAATAAAATAAAATAAAATAAAACTGAAAATAACACTGAAATAATTCAGTGAGGGTGTGTGTTTGATTAGTCTCCATTCTCCAGCTTCATTAAATGTTCATTCTTACAGTATCTGGAAGATGTAAGTGGGCTGCATCTGGGGATCATCAGGGTGTGAAGGACAACAGGGTGATTTTGGGATATTCAGTCAAGAGCGTTTCATCATTTAAACACATTTTAGAAACAACCAATACAATGTAGACCACAGCAAAAAACAAAACAAAAGTGCTAATGAATACTCTATACTATAATTATAGAAATAGAATATTATAGAATAATAGATACATACTATAATTATATTTCTAATAATTCAACAGACCTGAACCAATTATTTTGCTTATTAGAGATTAATCTCATCCCAAATTAAAGTTTGTATTTACATAATGTATGTGAACTCACTGTGTATAAATATTGTGTAAAATATATTAAATACAAACCCCCCCACACACACACACACACACACCATTTTTCTCAGAAAACATATTTCTAAAGGTGCTGTTGACTTGAAAACAACCAGATGTTGGTAACAACCAAAGACACCCATATATGCAAAGAAAATAAATCTAATTAGCTCATAAATTAGGTCCTGTGTAATAAAATGAGATGACACAGGAATAAAGTATTAAACACATGAAGAAAGGGAGGTGTATTTAGGCAGTGAAAGCCCAGACAGCAGCTGAAATCTCTCAGTAGTACTTTAGCAACCCTCATATCAGCTGCTTCAGTCCAACATCTACATTAGCAGGAGGATGAAGATGAAACCAGGGTGGACATTTCAGCAAGACAATGATCCAAAACACAGCCGAGGAGACACTTAAATGCTTTCAGAGAAAGAAAATCAAGCTGTAGAATGGCCCAGTTAATCACCTGACCCAAATGCAATACAAAATACAAAATAAAGCTCAGATCTGATAGAAGAGACCCACAGAAGCATCAAGATTTTGACACTGTTGAAGTCTGTGAGAAACTCACACCTGAGCAATGCATGAGACTTCATTCTCCATATGAGAGGTGTCTTTAAGTTGTCATCATTACAAAAGCCTTTTATATAAAGTATTAAACACATTTCAGTAGTTCAGCGCGTTCTCCTTGTGTCATTTCATTGTTATCACACATTATTTTTTGTTTTGTTTTATTTTTATATTTGTATTGTTTGGGTTTTTACCAAAATCTGCTTCAATCCCATGTCAACAGCTCCTTTAGAGGTATTATTTCCAGGAAAAACATGCTGTGTTGAATATAAATAATATAAATATTCTAATATAATATAATAATATATAGTCTAAACTCCTCACATCTTAATCACGTGTTTGTGACAGTCATTTAATGTTGACTTTAACCCCAAAATACGAATGTTTTACTTCATCTTGTGCAACACATCTGAAAAAGCTTGTTATGTGCAGCTTTAAAAGCGCAGCGTGTGACGACCAGAACAGAACATTGAGAAACACAGTCAGAGTCCTGAAGGCTGCGGTTCACTGCAATCCCATAATGCATTGGTAGGGATCAGTCAAGAATAAAGGCTGAGTGCTAATGCTACATGATCAGCAACAACCAGATCTCACAGTGCTGGAATATGAAGAGAAATGATCAGGATTAACTCATTCTGCTGCTTTACACAGACTGATGGAGAGGCAGATCTGAAACACACAGACTTTCTCTTTGCTCTGTGTGAGTTTTTGGTTATTTTTTATTTATTTATTTTATATATGGATTCATCTATTTCTTTATGTTAATTTATTTTAATTAATTAATTTAATTACTTATTTACTTATTAATACATTTTTATTTGGATTTATCTATTTATGTTAATCTGTTTTAATTTATTTATTTTAATTATTTACTTATTCATTCATTTATTTTATTTTATTTATGTAAAAGCATTGAAAAAAATACATAAAGACATTTTAAATGTATATTTTATATAATATAATATAATATAATATAATATAATATAATATAATATATTATAATATAATATAATATAATATAATAATTAATTATTTGATTTATTTACTTATTTATGTATGCATTTTTCTATTTATTTTGTTAATCTATTTTTATTAATTAATTTTACATAAATAATTTACTTATTTACTTATTCATTCATTCATTCAATTTTATTTTATTTTATTTTATTTTATTTGTTTTAATTTATTTAAATTAATTAATTAATTAATTTATTTATTTATTTATTTATTTATTTATTTATTTATTTAATTATTCATTCATTCATTTATCTATTTATGTATGTCAATCTATTTTAATATATTTTTTTAATTAATTCATTCATTAATTTACTCATTCATTCATTATTTTATTTTATATTTAAATTTATTTAAATTAATTTATTTATTTATTAACTTATTTATTAATTAATTTTATTTAATTTTTTTATTTTTTTTATTTGTTTTAATTCATTATGCTACTTATTAATAACTGTTTTTTTTTAAGTTATTATATATTAATTTATAGTACTAGAGTGCATTATTATGCATTATGTGTCTTTATTATTATTATTGCTATTATTATTATTATTATTATTAATATTACTGTTATTAATTTTAAAAAGTTTGCATTGAAACATCTTACAACACATGGGCTTTGAAAAGCATAAGATAGCATGACTAAAGTGAAAATAAAGCAACAACAAAATACAAAAATAAAAATTAACTATAGTAAAAGATGTAATGTACCTTGTTTATCAAAAACACAATAAAAAAACTTGCTGGTTGAAGAAGTCAAAAAAAAAGAAAAAGAAAAAGATCAGAATCTCACTCATGAAGCTATTATTGTACAATATGTCAGATTTAAAACCCACGGCTCCGGGACGCTCCTAAGGCCTGACTTTCTCTTTGCTCTGTGTGATTAAAGGCAGATTTTGGCCTCAGATTTGTGGACGGACGCTGGCAAACACACATTGAGCTGGCAGAGTCTGAGCCGCGGGCACACGGCACTCTGGGGGTCTGAGAAAACCTCAGGAAGGATTGTTAACGCTTAATTACCACGATTCTATAGGTGAGAGAGTGCTTTGAGGGAGGAAATCCTGCTGTATCGATTCCTCCTATCAGCCTTAAAAGTCCCATGAAGTGTTTTGAAATGTGCACCTTTTATTGGATGATTGACATAATCTGAAATCAAAACTTTCATTGGGTTAAATTTTAATTTCATGTGATCTATAAAACTAGAACTAAAACGGCAGTTTATTTCAGCTTAATTCTTAGTGTAATAGGGACTAACCCAACTGCTAGGTTATTTTTTTTTTAAATTAAATTAATAGGACCAATTTTAACCCAATGTTTGGGTTAGTCCATATTTTACCCGATATGAATTTAGGTAGGAAGGGCATCTGCTGCGTAAAATCGTGCTGGATAAGTTGGCGGTTCATTCCGCTGTGGCGACCCCGGATTAATAAAGGGACTAAGCTGACAAGAAAATGAATGAATGAACGAATGAATGAATTTAGGTAGGCAATGCGGTGGCGCAGTAAGTAGTGCTGTCACCTCACAGCAAGAAGGTCGCTGGTTCGAGCCTCGGCTGGCTCAGTTGGCATTTCTGTGTGGAGTATGCATGGTCACCCCGCGTTCGCGTGGGTTTCCTCCGGGTGATAATGAAATCCCGGTGATAGAAGCCCACCACAACGGGATGTAGGAGTGCGGTTTCCCCCGCCTCTGTCTCTATCACTGACTGCTGCTTATCTGATGTAACGCAGGAGACATACACGTTGGAGTGGTGGGCGGGGAGAAGCAGCTCATTTGCATTTAAAGCCACAGGCTACAAAAACAGCCACACTGTACTCAGACACCAAAATGGGCAGATTCTCAGAATCAGAAAGAGCTTTCTTGCCAGGCATGTTCACACATACGAGGAATTTGTTTTGGTGACAGAGCTTCTACAGTGCAACAGAATTACAGACAGGACTAAAAAACAGACAATAAATATATTTTAAAAAGTAGTGAACGCAAATATACAAGTTGACAAGTGTATGTACAGGTATATTACTATATACAACATAATATGTGCAGCTGTTATGTGCAAATTGGCATGTAAAGTGTGTTGTTAAATAAGTGTATGTGTGTATAAAAGTGTATAGCAGGTAGTGATGTTGGTTCCACAATTACTATCATCAAGTGTTCATGAGATGGATTGCCTGAGGGAAGAAACTGTTTCTGTGTCGGGCTGTTCTGGTGCGCAGGGCTCTGTAGAGTCGACCAGAAGGTAACAGTTCAAACAGGCAGTGTGCTGGGTGTGAGGAGTCCAGAGTGATTTTGGCAGCCCTTCTGCTCGCTCTGGATAAGTACAGTTCTTGTAGAGTAGGGAGGGTTGTACCAATGATTCGCTCAGCAGTCCGAACTATTCGACGTAGTCTTCGGAGGTCGGATTTGGTAGCTGAGCTAAACCAGACAGTTATTGATGTGCAGATGACGGATTCAGTGATGGAGGTGTAGAACTGTTTCAGCAGCTCGTTTGGGAGGTTGAACTTCCTCAGCTGACGAAGAAAGTACAGCCTCTGTTGAGCTTTTTTGACAATGGAGTCAATGTGAGTGTCCCACTTCAGGTCCTGAGAGATGGTGGTGCCCAGGATCCTGAATGACTCCACTGCTGCCACAATGCTGTCCATGATGCTCAGTGGGGGGAGAGCAGGGGGGTTTCTCCTGAAGTCCACTATCATCTCCACTGTTTTGAGCGTGTTCAGCTCCAGGTTGTTGTGACTGCACCAGACAGCCAACTCCTTAACCTCCTGTCTGTAAGCAGACTCGTCACCGTCCTGAATGAGGCCGATAAATGTGGTGTCTCTGCGGTGTCATAACTTCTTATGTTATTTGGTTATTAATGCATTGGATTGTCTTAACAAACCTCACATGCATGCAATTGTTAATCCAGTGCTAGAGTTGCTAATAATAAAATATTAACTAATTGGCTTAATATTTTATAAAATAATGTAATTTTCTATAAAAAATATAATATAAACCTGACAAAAGCAACACTGTAAAATGAAACCCGTGCAAGCAATGTATTTAAAGGGGACCTATTGTGAATATGTGATATAAGTCTATGTCGTCTCTAGTGTGTGTGTGTGCGCGTGTGTGTGTGTGTAAAGTTTCAGCTCAACACACCACACAAATAATGTTCATAATTGGGCCCTTTTGGTCACTGTCACTTTAAACTCAAATGAGATTGTGATCTTTTCAAAAGAGGGCGGAGCTACAAACGCCTGTGTGTCAGCATAGTGGCAGATTCAATACAGGACTAATGTTATCTTATAATATATATATATATATATATATATATATATATATATATATATATATATATATATATATATATATATATATATACCACTCAAATGGCATACAGCATGCCTCTCAATCAGGGCTGTTCATGCTAATGAGGGAGAGAGTGGGCGGAGCTTTCTCCCTATGATGACACGTACAATGGGAGAATGTCAATCAAAGTATTTCTCCACAATGTTTTTAATGAAGTGTGATTATAAATGATAGAGCTAATTATGTTTACTATTAGAAGCTGGTTATATTCACAGACTGCTGCCACACAAATGTGTTTAAACCCCTTATATAAGTACGCTTTTTTTTATAATCTGTCTCCTTTAAATGAATCTGATAAATCGAAATGAAGAAGTAATACGTTACTGGCAAACAGCGGAGTTTCAGTCACGCTACTTAAAGCTAGTTGTACATTGAGTGCTTCTCCACAGCTTCCCCTGCGGGCAGATGGAAAAGACAACAGTGTTTTATCTGTATTACGTCTTCTCTTCATTCTAACAGGAGCTGCTGATATTTAAGATGACAGGTGGAGACGATGTAATCACAGAAACAATCACACGCCAAACAGCATCCTAATGAGCAGGAAGTCCACCGGCTGAGGTAATGTTTCCTGGACGCAATGATTTCTACCCTACTAAAGCACCTCTGGCCAAAAAACTGCTCATTTCAGTAAGCTAACGTGAAATGTCCAGCTAGTGGTGATAAAAGTTTTACCCAAAACATTAATGTTTTATTAAGCTGGTTACCTCACAGTGGTCCAGAAATTAGATATACTTCAAGTTTAGTGCACTGTGTACTAGGGCTGGACGATATTGGAACACAATGCACAACATATTTTGTTTTGCCATGATATTTATGCTGAGCACTGTATGAGCACACCCTGATTTCCATTTCTCAGTAAATATAGGTGGTATATTTTAGTCCATTTGAGCAAAACAGATTTAATAAACGGATATATGAAGAGTTCAGATGCAAAAGCCGATAAACGCCACTTCCACCGAAAATGAGATAATGACATTGAGTGAATGCTTTAGGCACGTAATACACCATTAACAAATAGATTTGCTTCAAATCATCTATCATATTAGTAACTTTATTTTAACAACACTTATCATATTAATAACATTATTATTGGTAAGTACAAGTTAAAGACATGCATAGTTAAAATAATTGAAACGGTTCTAAACATTTAATGAAGCCTTTTTGATGTTTTTATGTATTTATATGTAACATTATATATTTACATAAGAAATGGTAGCACGTTTATCTAACATAAAAGCACGAAAGACGAATTCTCCATGCCACAACACATGCCACATTATATATATATATATTAATCAGGCGCTACAAACTATACCTAATACAACTCCAGTGAACCAATAGGACCACCCAGGGTCCTAGGCGGACCCAATTGTCAGGGGGGACCCGATTTCTCATGACACCGGCTTTATGAGGAGACTGTTTTATTCCGCTTTCGATTTAGATTTTAAAAGACGGAGTTTGAGGAACTGGATGAGCCTGTCCGACTGTCACTGAATGGCAAATGAAAACGTTCCTTACCACAAAACTCTGAGGCATCCTCTTTTTGCCCAGTAGACTCACCTTGTGTATTATTTGCAAATTTTTTAAGCTATTTTTAAAAGATAAATATAACGTATAAAACTATACATTATTTATATTACTTCATAATACCTTTACGCCTGATAAGCTTTTCATATTAATGGCCAATGCACAGATATTGATGTTTCACAATGTTTTACACTACATTATTTGAATCTACCAAGCTTAGCTTACAATGTTAGCAATGTTTACATTGCTCTACTAACATTAAATCTAAATCCCAAATATCAGAAATGACAACAAACTGTTTAGATTTAATTAATGCCAGTTTTAATGTTATTGATTAATGCATTTACTTGACAGATTTCATTCATTTATTTTCCTTCTGCTTTTTCCCTGGTTTATCACAGCAGAATGAACCGCCACTTACTTGACAGATTTATACATTTTAATATGTGTAATGTGTTTTATGTTTGGTAAAATAATTTGTAATAGCATCTTTAGTGATTTTCAACTAAATACACTGTCTTGTTCCAATATGTGGATTTAGAGCAGGGATGTCAAACTCAATTCCTGGAGGGCCGCAGCCCTGCACAGTTTAGTTCCAACCTTAATTAAACACACCTGATCAAACTAATTGAGTCCTTCAGGCTTGTTTGAAACCTACCAGTAAGTGTGTTGAAGCAGGGTTGGAACTAAACTGTGCAGGGCTGCGGCCCTCCAGGAATTGAGTTTGACATCCCTGATTTAGAGGTTTTTGCATAAAAAGCACAAGTGGATTTAGCTGGTTTTGAAGGAAAAACAATGACCTTGTTAAAAAAAAAAACAAAAAAAAAAACCAAAGAATTGTCTAAAGTGACACTTTTGAAAAAAATGTATTTTATTTACAAGCTAATAACCTTATTATTACCTATAAAACAAAACTTCTGAACCTAATCAGAGGAGCCTGATAGAAAATGTTCATTTACAAGAGCTCTGATGGATTTAGAGGGTTTTGCATCTGAACTCTTCATATTTTAGACACCGAACATCTTTAGAAATAGAAAGATTATGTACTTAAATCAGGGGTGTCCACACTCGGTCCTGGAGAGTTTAGCTCCAACCCTAATCAAACATACCTGAATCAGCTAATCAAGCTCTTTCTAGACATACTAGATACTTCCCAGCAGGTGTGTTGAAGCAAGTTGAAGCTAAACTTTGCAGAACACTGGCCCTCCAGGACTGAGTTTGACATCCCTGATTTAGAGGTTTTTGCATAAAAAGCACAAGTGGATTTAGCTGGTTTTGAAGGGAAAAAATGGACCTTGTTAAAAAAACAAAAAACAAAGAATTGTCTAAAGTGACACTTTTGAAAAAAATGTATTTTATTTACAAGCTAATAACCCTATTATTACCTATAAAACGAAACTTCTGAACCTAATCAGAGGAGCCTGATAGAAAATGTTCATTTACAAGAGCTCTGATGGATTTAGAGGGTTTTGCATCTAAACTCTTCATATGTTAGTCACCGAACATCTTTAGAAATAGAAAGATTATACACTTAAATCAGGGGTGTCCACACTCGGTCCTGGAGAGTTTAGCTCCAACCCTAATCAAACATACCTGAACCAGCTAATCAAGCTCTTTCTAGACATACTAGATACTTCCCAGCAGGTGTGTTGAAGCAAGTTGAAGCTAAACTCTGCAGAACACAGGCCCTCCAGGACCGAGTTTGCACACCCCTGACTTAAATTAATGTGAAATATTGGAGAAAATCTACAAATTACAAAATTTCAAATAAAATTGATAGATTTTTTTGTTTCCCTTCAATTTTGCTCTTTTTAAATTATTTATTTATTATTTTTCCATAACATTTAACCTAATTTTGGACCATTATCATAAGTTATTTTGTTAATAAGCTCCAGATTTGGCTTCAGTACTGACTAATCTAACGTATATGCACAAATATAATATTGTAAAGCTTCCTATAGAAAACATCGATTTAAATGAGACATTGGTTTTCACATTTCACCAGATGATTTGAAGATCTCTATTTGGAAAGATTTGATTCATTTAGATCGACTGGGAGTCTTTTTCTATGTAGTGCATCTGCATTAATTATAATAAATTACAATCAAAAGTACATAAATAAACAGTGCTTTGTGGTTTTCTGGGGAGTCTAACAGTATTCAAGTAAAGAAATTGAACAATCAAATGTAAAACAACATAGTCACATTGTATTATAATATCTTTATCTATTAATCTTTCATCAATAATCTAATCTTGCGGTTACACACATTGCGATATCAATTCAAATGATATATTGTTTAGCCCTACTTTGTGCTAAAAGAATAACTGTAAGTGATCAGTTTTCCATATTTTGTGATTCATGTTTATTTTTTTGTTTATTAATGCTTTTGATTTGCATTATGGCACCTTAAATCTTTCTTGGCTCAGTGGTTAGCACTGTTGCCTCACAGCAAGAAGGTCGCACGTTCGAGTCCTGGCTGGACCAGTTGGTGTTTCTATGTGGAGTTTGCATGTTCTCCCCATGTTGGTGCAAGTTTCCTCCAGGTGCTCCGGTTTCCCCCACAGTCCAAACACATGCGCTATAGGGGAATTGATGAACTAAATTGGCTGTAGTGTATGTGATGTGACCCCTGATGAATAAAGGGACTAAGCTGAAGGAAAATGAATGAATGAATTGCATTATGGGATGTTGATCTCTGCTCTGTCCATTTCTGATGTTGAAAATTCGACTCTACAGGTTAACAAAGTAACTTTTTTTAACATTTTAGTCATTTAAATAATATAAACAGGGCTTGACATTAACTTTTTTGATCACCAGCCAGTGTGGCTAGTAGTTTTCCACCGTTACTAGCCACTCACCATTTTCACTAGCCACAATTTTGTGGTTGGAATATATATTTTACATGCATAAATTTGACTTTGGCATGCTAAAATGACTTCATTTACAGATATGGCTACTGAGAATGCGCGAGTGATTTAAACAAGTCTCGTGCATCTCCGCAGTAATGCGCGGCAATACGCAACATGGTCTAACACAAGCAGTACATGGCCAGCAGGGGGCAGTTATGTAACATAGTGAGCACACTGAACGGATATACTGTAGCAGCCAGAGCACGTGAGCTAAGCGGCTCCAAAACAACAGACATTAAATTACTGTTATGTTTTTTGAAACGGTTTAAATTAATTGCCCAGTTTGTGTTTCATGTTTTTTAATTTAGTTTCGTTTTTTTTATGTGCGTGTGAAATATGTACACGTAACAACAAGAGACAGAGACAACAAAAGCAGAGAGCACATCTTACAAAGGACAGTGAGCTGTGGCGTAGGTCGTAAGGAGACTGGAAACATGTTTTGAGGCGGTCAATGATGAACCCGGTTCGAATCCTGCGTCTGATGAACACGTTTTTCTTTTTTTTCCCCCACTACATATCAGATTGTAAATACATTTATCTTAAATAGAAAGAAAATATTTTTTGTTTAAAAATTACACTTTTGACTAGTATTACCTAAATAAATAAATAAAAATGCGTCAGAGTTGCGGCAAAATAATGAATACAATAATGGATAAAAGGAGTGAGGCTATGATCAAATAGATGAAAAAAGTGCGAATGCTGTGGATGCAAGCAGCTACGGACACAGGCCCTTGCGGCTAAAAAACGGACCGGCCCACCGGGAAATTCTCCCGGTCCTCCCGATTAGCCAAACCGGGCCTGTTCTCCAAAATAAATATATAAAGAAGCCCAGCTGGAGTCATCGAGGGAGCTGAATCGAGCGCTCCTGTATACAAATACTGTAAGTCAATGGAAAAGCGATTGTTCCTTGCGCCACCTGGTGGTTATTGCGTAAAGCACAGAAATGTTTTTAAAAAAAATGAAAATGTGGACTTTACGACCGCAGTACGCCGCGTGACTACGGATCACAAAATGCAGTACTGCGCAGGAAGAAACGCGCGTTCTTAGTAGCCATATCTGTAGATGTTGTTTTTTTCACTTGCCTCCTCGTTCATTTAACTGTGTTTTGTTTATGAGCTTACTCAATGAGCATGAGCAAATGGGTTATGCTTTCATAAAAAAAAAGTGTCGCATTGCAATAACCTGTCTTTCACAGGACTTTTCAGAGCTCAACACAATAAGGATTTACCTTTTTTTTTCTCTGGCCACACCAAACTAATTATTTCCTTGCCACAAATTTTAAATAATGTGTCAAAACAAGCAAAATACTGCTGCATCCATACACATTTTATTTAACAAAACAGCTGACATTTAAAAAATATATATTCTCATTTAAAACTATGCACAGTGGTCAGTTCTGGCTCTTATATCACAGTTAACTATGCATACAACAACATATTAAAGCAATATTATTGTAAAGGATGACTATTCAACTATATTAACAAAAATAACAGCAAGCAAAAGAAAGCGGGTAAAAAACATTCTGTGCGCGATAATGAAAGGATGATGCCGCGCACACGGTTAATGTTAGACCAATTAATAATCTGTTCAAAGAATAGTTAAAGCGAAAGTGGCAACAACTGCTGCTGCTGCTTACAAAGAATTTCGAGCCCTTGAAGGACTGTGGGTGCACGAGCATCAGTACCGCCGCTCCCTATACGCAGAGTACGCAGGCTGAGTAGGGCCTCAGCTCCGGAAGGGGGCACCATCTCGGACGGTTGCTCAAAAAAAAAATTAACATTTGTTTAATAATATTAACATAAACTGAGTGTAAATAAAATTTATATTGATAATATGTTGTTAAATGCATTTAAAAAATTCATTTCATGACGAGCGCAAAAACAAACATGTGACGTAATTGTTTCCGTGTACGCGCATAGACGCGTACGCGCGGCGCAGTCCGGTCCACTTATCCGTGTGGCTGCTAGCAGCAAATATTTATAATTAATGCAAGTTGCAGCTCTATCCCCGGGAAGACAACAGCAGTCTGGAGCCGAGAAGAGGAAAAAAGTGCAAGATGAATCACGTGCATCATTTTCAGGTAACTTCCATGAATCTGGAAAGCATATTTTTGCTCGTTCACTAGTGAGGCTAACGTTTAAACTTCGCCACAACTGCACCAAATCTGCCTTATTTGTTGTTTACGTTCAGTTTATTTGCTTTGCGGCTCTGCATTGCGCTTTAAACTATGACAGGACATGTTTTATGACTTCGGGTTTGCCCCTCTTCCCCATGTTGCACCGCTGATAAATACACAAACTCAATTATTTTATTAACTTGTGCAATACTTTACAATTCTGTTTGCACACCAGCTACATACACACGCACTGCACAATTATTTCACTGTATGTATTATTTATTATTATATTTATTATATTATGTTATATAATTATATATTATATAATTCTTTGCAGTTGTTTATTGTTTTGTCTATTTCTATACATTTCTTATTGCTGCTGTTGTTATTGCTTGTATCACTGCAATGACAATAAAGTCTCTTTAGTCTTTACATCGGTGGATTGGTGTGTTTTAGGCCGGTTTTTCATTTTTGTACATTACTATATGAAATAATAAAACTGACTCATTCTGTAATTTCTGAAAGGTCAATAATATAAATTCTAATATTATATAAAAGCATACTAATCTAATATAATATAAAAGCATGAATTCATTAATGATTATTTTTTCTTAATATTAAGTTTTTGTTTAAAAAGACACTCATTTTAATACACTTTTTAATTCTTAAAAACCACAAATGTCTTTGATTTATACTGACAGTGAGGCTCAGTGTTTGTCACCATAGATTAGAGTGCAAGTTAAATCCACATTTTGGTTGTAGTTTAGACACATTATGAAGAGTGCTTGACTAGCCCATTTTTATAATGGTATGTCATGAGTTTTTCTCTAAATGACTAATTTTTTCTGTATTGTATATGGAGGTTCAATGCTGAAAATTGTCAAAAAAAGAAGATGAGGTGGCCTGATCCAGCACTGCTCCAGAGGCACTAGCAGCTGCACAGATAGACACAGAGACAGGATGCAGCCCTGAGGACCATCCATCTCTACAGGTACAGAGAGGGTTTTATTCCTTACCTTTAGTAAAGTTTGAAATTGGGAATGCTTCTGCAGAAGACATGTCAGTGTTTACTTTGATGTAAACTATTATTTTGTAATGTAAATATTTGAATGTTTAAGTGTAATTTTGAGTGTTTAAATGCACATTTATCCATATAAATAAATAAATAAATACATGTTTAAATATATATGTTTGTGAATTTTTGTTCCTCTGTGGGGGCACCACAGTAAAATTTCGCATAGGGCACCCTTTTGGCCAGCAGCGGCCCTGACGAGCATCGCACTAGTTTCATTTCCAGGCACGGTTGCTTTGAGTGAGGAAACGGCACAGGAGCTTTTAAACACTCACATGCATCAAATCATCTGTGCACGCGACACTAAAGCCCTCGTCAGTGAGTGAGGAAAGCCTGTCTCACCGTGCGCGTGATCGTCTTATTCGTTATTCACCTGCTTTCTTTTCCTCGTGCGAAAAGCTGTTTTTGTCATGCTGCTTCTCGATTCTAAGATCACATTTGTACGCATATAGACAAACGGTGATAAATTAACAGTCTAATCTGTAGTGACGAGCCAGCACTGGCAATTTATAAATGAGTTTCAGCCAGACAATGTGGCTAGTGGGAGTGGCTCTCTAACCCGCCACAACCAAAATCTACCCGCATTTGGCGGGTGTTAATGTAAAGCCCTGAATATAATGTATAAGAAATAAGATAAATACGTCTGTATAATAACAGAAAATGTGCTGACAGTTTATTACAAGGTTTGTGTAGCGTAATACACAACCCAACCCAGTCAATATAGCACTTTAAACTATTAAAAATGACAATAAAGTCATTTTTTTTACATTTTCAAGGTTAAAAGTTATTGTAAGAACGATTAAGCTCCCATACTGCAATCTAAAAGCAGAAATAAACAGGGAAAAATAAAATCATGAATCACAAAATACGGAAAACTGCTCATTTACGAATATTTTTTACACTGTAGTATCATCTGAACTCTGCACGAGGTGAGTTTCCTACCTTATGAAACTGATCTGGCATCAGGAGAGCATCTATAACGCCTCATTAGGTTTTGGAGCAGATCGAGCATCACTTGGCGATCCTCTCAGCTCACCAAGAGACATTCGAGAGATCATGTAATTGTTCAAACCCCGCTGTGCACGTGTGCCAATGTTCACTTTCTCCTGATCAGCTTTTAATGTCAAGAGTTTTTTTTTTGCATGGAAAGTGGGGGTCAGAAACAGCTCTGTGGGAGTCTTTTGTAATTAGTAGCTATTCCACACATCTGGAAACATCTGTCACAGGGGAATTATCTCTTGCTTCTGGGAACAGACCTTAAATGGCCAACCGCATATGTTTTCCAAATGCACGTGCACAGATAAACACACACACACACACACCACAAAAATACATAACTGCAAGTCAGCCTGACATAAATTCATTTTAAGTGCATTTAACAACAAATAAATGTAATGCAGTCAAATATTTATTTACAATATGTGATGTAAGTGATTTTACACTTTTTTTTGTTAAGGGGACCTGCTATGCTCCTTTTTACATAATGTAAAATAAGTCTCTGATGTCCCCAGTGTGTGTGTGTGTGTAGTAGGCATGGGTATAAGAATCTGACGGTATGATAACCTTGGAGAAAAATATCACGGTTTCACGGTATTGTGATTACTGCTGTAAAATATATTCTTTTTAAATGCTTTTTAAAGTTTTTCCCCCTTTGAAACCAATATATTTTATTTTGAGAAACATTTATAATATTTTGGAGCAGTAAACGTGCCAGGCCAAATAGTGAAAATGAATCATTGACGTCTGCGGTTTTCATTAGTTTCAAAAGCACAGATTTATTTACAATTTAAAATGGCGTCTTTGGATAGCTTTTCTGCTGGAGATGCTGTTGTTAAAAAAAATGTAAATAAAAAAATCTTACACATACCTTAGGAACGGTATTAAGAGAAAATTTTAGCGGTATGAAAACCTTGACTTTCCAAAACCGCGGTATACCTTGAAAACGTTTATCATCCCATACCTAGTGTGTAAATGAAGTTTCAGCTCAAAATACCCAGTGGTGTAAAGTAACTAATTACAAATACTCAAATTGCTGTAATTGAGTAGTTTTTCTCAGGTATTAATTTACTAAGTAGTTTTATAAATGTGTACATTTACTTTCCCTTGAGCACATGTTTAGTGCAGTATCAGTACTTTTACTCCACTGCTTTCCTTCAACCTGCAGTCACTACCTTATTATTTCTTGTCTATGGAAATTAGAAAAATCAGTCCTGAGATTCCTGTCCAATCAAATCACACGTAGAAGGTAAATCGCATCATAATGAACTACCTCAAGACATGGGCGATTTATAATTGCAGCAAACTGTTTGGTAGCATTAAAAGTATCTAAGACGATGTCCAAAATCTTTACACACAATGACGGATGTTTACTGATGACCGAAATAGCCTTAAACACCCAGCAGGCAAAAGTAGTCAACATAACGTCAGATTGACGTTGTATCCCAATGCCATGTGGACGTTGCATTTTGTTTGAAAATAAAAATCAGATTGACATCCGAACTCAACGTCAGGCCAACATCAATGTCCAACATCCAAACTAAATTCAACCAAATATCAACATCTAATGATGTTACAGCTTGACATTGTGTGGACGTTACCACTACGACGTCTATCAGACAATAGATTTTGGTTGCCATACCTGACGAATAAATGTCAATATTTGACATCAATATGACATTGGCTCAACGTTGGATTTTGGTCACTTACCTGGTCAACAACCTAAAACTCAACCAAATATCAACGTAATTTGACGCCATTATTGGACATCAAAATAATGTTGTCCTTAGACACTGACTAGACTTGAATTTTGGTCACCTGACATCACAACCTAAATCTAACCTAATATTAACATCTTATGGCGTTGTGTGTATGCTGGGCAATAACTAAATGCACTACAGAATGTTACGTTTACACACATCCACAAATTGCATGTAAATGCATCAGCTTTTCACAGCGTAATACTCACTACTCACTACTCTTGAGGACTTTTGAGAAGAGTAATTTTCACTCATACTTTGAGTAATATTTACAACAGATACTTTTACTCGCACTAAATTTTTAGGGAAGTAATGGTACTTTTACTTGAGTATGATTTTTCAGTACTCTTTCCACCACTGAAAATACCACACAAATAATGTTTTATCACTTTCTGAAACTGACCCTTTAGGTTTAAAGGGCACCTATGATGAAGATCCTCTTTTGTAAGCTGTTTGGACAGAACTGTGTGCAGGTAGACTGTGTCCACAGTCATATTAGAGTGATAGAAACACAATAAGTCTCTTTTTTTTTTTCTTCAATTTCCTGACGTTGAAATAGGATCCAAATCCCTCTCATTTTGAGGCCGACCGCAACATGATGCATGAGTGCGGTTTCCACGTCCACAGAATTGATTGACAGCCGCGTATTAACATGTATTCATAGTAACGCATATCAAGAAGACAAGATGTGCACAAAGCAACTGGGATTAAAAGATCTGTTCAGCTCTCTGTGATCATCAATCATAATCAAAATGTGATCAAGAGTGAGTTTTACAAGTTTAAAATGTTTTAATCAGTGCATGTTTGTAATAAAGATAGCAAAATCCCTGTAATTCATCACCACAGCCGCGTGTCAGTACAATTATAAAATTAGACGATTCAGTCCCGGTTTGTGAACGATAAATCAGCTTTATTTTGTACATTAACATGCCAATGTCCATACAGGTATTAATGTGTATCCTGTCACATTTGCCATGCAAAAACAGTGCAAAGTTAAACGCGCACGCTGTGTGTGTGTCTGTGTATGTGTGTGAACTTTGTAAGGACATTGTGTGTGACTCATCGCAGAAAGGCTTGAATTAACTCCACAACAAATACATCAAATAATCATTGGTTAAGCTCTTACTATAGTATTTCTCACAAACTGCTTCATGTCGGTCACTGTGCTGTTTATCTGATGTATCCAAGGCGAAGATTGAGGCACACTTTTGGATTGAGGAGAACCAGCATTAAAGGCGCAGGCCACAAAAACAGCTCCAATGTGTTCAGAGCAGAAAATCCCAATATTCTGAAAGCTATAATAAATAATCTGATCGGTGTTTGAGCTGAAACTTTACAGACACATTCTGGAGACACAAAAGACTCATCTTAAATCTTGAAAAAGGGGTAAAATAGGTGCCTTTTAATGCTTATTGTACCGTTTTGGTGACTGCCACTTTAAATTCAAATGAGATCTTTTCAAAAGAGGGCGGAGCTACAAATGCATATGCGTCAGCATAGTGGCAGATTCAAAAACAAGACTACAGTCCTATGCTAATGAGGGAGAGATGGTCACTAGTGGGCGGGGCTTTCCCCTCTGATGACACAAACAAAAGGAAAATGTCAATCAAAGTGTTTCTGCGGACTGTTTTTATCAAGTGTGATTATAAAAAATAAAATTAATACACTTTAATCATTATAAGCTGGTTATATTCACACACTGCTGCCTCACAACTATTTAAACACCTTATAAAAGGGATAATGGGTTTCCTTTAAAATATTACTTTTATTTGTTTGAGAATGCAAAGCCACCATAAGTACAACATGCATGTGCCAACCTACTTTGCACACACAACATAGACAAATAGCAATTCATTAAAAGCCTGTAATTCCCAGAAGAGTGTAAAACGAGGCAAAAAAAAAAAAAAAGTCACGATTACTTTCCCTTCCCAGTCCTCTTTTAATCCAATTTTCGAATTATAAAAATCTGGTGCCACGATGTTCGGGATATTAGGCAGAGTGGGGCTGAGGCATTCAAGCCTTTTCATTAAAAGCTAATTAAAGTGTTTATTTATTTCCATTGGCTCCAAACAGAAGAGACTTGAATCAGAAATCAATGAATTTAAAAGCCTAATGACATTGCAAATTAAAAGCAGCGTTGCAGATACCGATCTGATATCCTCTAAGCTTTTTATATTGAGTTAGTTAGACGTATGAGCCACGTTACACTGTAAAAAAAATGCAGGGTTGCACACAATTCATTCATATTGTCCCCTAGGACTGTCTTTTTTTTGTCGTACGATATAATGCAATAACTGCGATAAATGATATTATTGTCATGCATTCAATTACAAGACCATTATACAGCACTCATTATATAACGCCAGAATGCAAGTACACTCTTCCAAAGAACACAATGTTTTATTCTTAAGAATATTTCATTTAATAATAGTCATTTTAACAGTTTATTAATCAGGTATTGGAATCAGAATGTGAAAACACATATCCTAAATAAATAATAATAAATGTTATTAAGGTAAATAGCAACAGAGGCTGCAATATCTGCTGCCAGATCTGTTTCCAGCTGTCAGATGCCCACATTAATACTGTATATACTATAGTAATGTATAGTAAATACTACAGTGTTTTTAATCATACTGACACTGACAGCTCCAATAGAGATAGAGATGATGCACAATCAGATAAAATGTTGCTAGAATTGGTGTTTATGTATGGGCGGTATATAATGCATCTTCAAAAATGATTGAGCTCATGTCCATGTGTTGTGGGATAAATCCATATATTGATTATAATGACAGGCCTAGTTGTCCCAACACATATCGATTGAGTTAACTTAACAAATTTAAGTGAATTGAACACGAACAAAAATATCTCAATAATTGTGTTGTTTCAACTCATTTTAAACTGAAAATTTATAGCAATAGTATTTTAGAGTGTACCTGCAAACATACAGTATATGGATGTAAAGTGGTAAATAATATCTAGCAAATCTTATTCTGCTTTATATGCAAACAGTATGCTAATTTGTATTTAATGAATCCGTGTATACTAAAATGCCACAAGCTATATATTAAGTTGGATATGCAGTATGTTCTTATCCACATGCCCACAACATACTCAAAGCAATAAACTGTATACTATATAGCAAATCTAAACTATGTCATCAAAACATGCAAACCATATTAATTTACAGCTCAGCTATTTGTAACTATAAGGCATAGTTATTATAGACAACTCGTTATAAACATTATTATACATATAAAAAATGAATCATGAACTAATTGCTTAAAAAAGTGAACAAACCTAGGCAAAGCAAAAAAATAATAATAATAATAATACAATAATAAAAATAAATAAACTAAATAAAATAGAAAACAAATAAGTAATAATGTGCATGAGTCCATACTACATGCACATCAAAATAAGTTGCGTGTTAAAGACACAACTGAGCTCAAATGAAACGAGGAGGCATTCAAATAAAATAAAGTAAAATAAAATTGAAAATAAAATAAAATAAAATTTAAAATGAAAATGGAAATGAAATGAAAATAAAATTTAAAATGGAAATGAAAATGAAATGAAATGAAAATAAAATAAAATAAAATAAAAATAAAATAAAAAATAAAATAAAAAATAAAATAAAAATGAAAATAAAATTTAAAATGAAAAAAAAAGAAAAGAAAAGAAAAGAAAAGAAAAGAAAAGAAAAGAAAAGAAAAGAAAAGAAAAGAAAAGAAAAGAAAAGAAAAGAAAAGAAAAGAAAAGAAAAGAAAAGAAAAGAAAGAAAAGAAATGAAATGAAATG